>JAODAL010011494.1:0-99791 GCA_025379985.1 Phyllomedusa bahiana
AATTTTTCAAAAAACTACTCATTTATAATAGTGATGTGCTCTTCTGTGGAATAACTGCTCCCAACAGTAAAATTGATTCTTGGGGCACACCAGTAAAGTGAATTCTTGGGCCCCATTCTATAGCTACTATACGACACATACTGCACTAGAATCCTGCCTTTTGTTTTCTGTCTCTGCAATGGTCCTACAATGTCCCCTACTATACTGTGTGTCAGTCTGAGCCTAGATGTAACAGCTCTGCAGGAGATATAAGCACATATAATGTGTGTGCCTATACTGTATGTGTGTGTAATGTGCACTTATGTGTGTATTCGACATACAGTATATGTGTTTGTAATGTGTATATGAGTGCAATGTATGTATGCATGCACAGTGCGATTTATGTTACTATTCATTTTTTTTGGGTGGAGGCGTTAGGTAAGTTCCAGGTGCATATAGCTATGCAGGAGTGCGGGTACCACACTGAATGTTTGCCCCAGGTGAATAAATCTTTGGTAATGTGAGTGCCAGGGCCGGACTGGGAATAAAAATCAGCCCTGACACTAAGCCGCCACCAATCCACATACAATATCCGCTTACAAAATTTCTCTTGTTCTCACACATCGCCACTTTGTAAGATAAAATACACTGTAAAGGTGCTTTCACAGGAGAGCATTTTTGGTATATTTTTATGTGTTTTTGGTGCTGTTTTGTGCAAAAAGGCAGAGTAGTTAATGTTGTACATTTCTGCACAAAAAAACAAATCAAAACATGCACCAAAACTGCTCTGTGTGAGAGGCCCCTAAACACAAGCAAAAAGAAAAAGTGGTGCAGAGAAACCCCTCATCACAGTCAGGTGTGCATTTGCTTTACAATCAGGGACAAGCATACTCTGCCACTACATAAGCACCAACATAACCTACAACCCCACCAATCACATCCCCAGTAGTCAGGTCACCATCACATGAACACAGCACTGATTCAACACAGAAGTAAAATGACCCCTGACAGCAGGGACTCGCAGGAGACGTCATCTCTGATGGGAGTTGTTCTTTTCTCCTTTTCTTCTCCATCTGTCCCAAACCTCCATGATGTCTTCCCTGATGAGTCGTTCTCTTCCCTTTTTTTTCTCCATCCAGTACAGCATGCAATGTCTTCTTCTCCCGGTCACTACTCCCTGTAGAATTTACCACAAATACATCTTAGACTCCTCTCTTTTCCAGCACTTTCCTATCAATTCCCAACTCTGTACAAACTCCCCATCCATAGAGCCCCAAATAATAATAGTGCCCCTTTTGGTGCCCTACACAGTAATTGTACCCCAAACAGTGTATGTTAGATCCTAAAAATTTGAAATGAAAAAAGTCATATAAGTGGCATGTAAATAGATAGACCCACATTAGGTAGGGATTCAAGCCCCCCTATTAGGCAGGTAAGTATATAGACCTCCTAAAGCAGGTAGCTAGGGCTGTCCCAGGTAAGTAGCCAGGTATGGCCAGTAATTACCGAGGCAGGGCCAGTAATTACCCAGGCAGGGCCAGTAATTAGGCAGGTAGGGATAGTTCTTAGGCAGGCAGGGCCAGTTCTCAGGCAGGCAGGGCCAGTACTGAGGCAGCTAGGGCTATCTTAGGCAGGTAGGCTAGTTATTAGGCAGGCAGGGCCAGTTCTGAGGCAGGCAGGGCCAGTTCCCAGGCAGGCAGGGCTAGTTCTTAGGCAGGCAGGACTAGTTCTCAGGCAGGCAGGGCCAGTTCTTAGGCAGGTAAGGGCTATCTTAGGCAGGTATGGCTAGTTCTTAGGAAGGCATGGCTAGTCTTAGGCAGGTAGGGCTATCTAAGGCAGGTAGGGCTAGTTCTTAGGCATGTAGGGATAGTACTTAGGCAGGCAGGGCTAGTTCCTAGGCAGGTAGGGCTAGTTCCTAGGCAGGCAGGGCCAGAAATGAGGAGGCAGGGCTAGTTCTTAGGCAGGCAGGGCTAGTTCTCAAGCAGGCCGGGCCAGTTCTTAGGCAGGTAGGGCTATCTTAGGCAGGCAGGGCCAGTTCTTAGGCAGGTTGGGCTAGTTTGTAGGCAGGTAGGGCTATCTTAGGCAGCTAGGGCTAGTTCTTAGGCAGGTAGGACTAATTCTTAGACAGGTAGGGCCAGTAATTAGGCAGGTAGGGCCAGTAATTAGGCAGGTAGGGCCAGTAATTAAGCAGACAGGGCCAGTAATTATGTAGGCAGGGCCAGTTCTTAGGCAAGTAGGGCTAGTTTTTAGGCAGGCAGGGCTAGTTCTAAGGCAGGCAGGGCCAGTAATGAGGCAGGCAGGGCTAGTTCTTAGGCAGGCAGGACCAGTAATTAGTTTAAAAAAATAATAATATTTACCTGCGTTCTTTCCTCTTCTCCTTATCCGGGCCGCTCTCACTTGAGTGCGGGCTGCAGAGCAGACGTGCGATGATGTCATCACATCGCGTGCCTGCTGCGCGGCCTCTTGGGAGCTTAACAGCTGGGATCACAAGATCCCAGGTGTTCTGCCTTTCGCTGCTGCTTGCGTTCTTGCGGCCGCCGTGTTAGGTCGTGACAATCCATGGGGCCGGCACCGGGGCCTGCCGGGGGCGATAATCCACGGGGGCCCCTCCCTTGGCGGGTTCTACGAGCCGGCGCTGCGGCCTGGAGACCAGCAGCCCACCGGGCGGATGCCCAGTTTGCCCTATGGGCAGTCCGGGCCTGGTGAGCGCTGATGGCTATGGACTGCAGTAATGTCATATTACAGGGACAATAAACACATAAATAGATTGCAATAATAATGCACACACTGGTGTTACATTACAGGGATACTAATTGGTGATGTCAAGATACGGGGAGAAAATATTGGTATTACTTAGTGTGGTAGAGCTACCAGTGAGCCCTTTGGGCTACAGAGCCCCGATGGGACTGAAAACTCTGCTCTCCCTGGCATTAATGTTAAGGGATGACAAGTTGCTGCCAAACACCTAAACCTCCAGGTTAATCCCTGTAGAATCAAAAAATTAAAGCATATAAAGGATTTAATAAAAAAAAAATGTAACTGAAACTGAACAGCTGGCAGAATTTTGCTGTCATCCATAGAAGACATTAGATTTTAGCAGATCCTGCCAAAAACAAAACTATTTCAAACGTAAATTTGAAATCTATAGACTTGCTTTCATTTTCCTGTGTAATTTATTATAACTGTCGTAGTAAAGTATATAAACATTTACAAAAAACATCCTTGGATACAGCAAGAATTTGTTACTTACACATAAGGAATACCTCCAAGGAAGGAGTGTTTTTTTTTTCTAAGTTCTAAAAAGAAAGTTGTAAATGTCAGAAGTTGTTTACATTGAACAGTTTGTTAAAAAAAACCTTCCATATAACAGATAATCTGCATTGTAAATCTGTAGTAATATAATTCAAGTCAGCGTTACAGGCAATTTCTTTTTTATGCATACCATCTGTGATTTATCTTTTAAGTTGTAGTATATAGAATATTGTGGTTTGTAAAATCTATTCATCCAGGGAAACCAAACAGAGGTTCATTTTTTTTCTAAAATAGACATTTAGGGCCACATGTATGAACCTGTTTAGGTCTAAAACTCATTTTTGCCCATAGGTTACTATGGGCAAAAGAGTGAGTTTTAGACCTAAACAGTTTCATACATGTGGCCCTAAGGGTCAGTGAAGAGTGTCGGAAAAGGTGAATGAATATGGTGATCCATATAAAGAATCTCTAATTAAATTAGAAGTGAAGCAGCATACAGCAAAGTCTTGAGTCAGATTTACTATCATTAGTCTGTTTTTGGGTATTGTATTCAGTTTTACTGTGATTGATGTTTGCTAACCCTCATTATTCTAGCAATGATCCAGCTTTCTTGCTTTAATTAGTACAGTCCTCACAGTATGGAGCTGCCCTTTGAAGCAATTAGAGAACTTTCTACCTTTAGATTTGGTATATATATAGCTGGAGCTGACATTTTCTGAGAAAACCTAAGGCCTAAGATTTCACTTTGGGCTGTTTAAGCTGGCTTTGTGTTAATTATGACTCTTTGCCGCTGACATACAGGGCATTTTCACCTGACTTCTGAAGAAAAGTTATGTCAAACAAGATTTAACTGTACCAAAAATGTCCATGTTAGTTATTAGACTGTACTACTAAACTGGATTTTCCAAATGCCCATGGTTTTTGAGCAGTTTTTACCATTGTTGTCTTTTAAAGCAACAGTTTACAGAGTTAAAGTAAACCTATGAGGTGGATTGTACTGCCCTATCTGAGTGCAGGATGTGATGGAGAAAAGTTGAATTATGTGATATACAACTTTATATGATTCGAAGCAGGATATCTGCATAAAATAAGAGAAAATCCTGGTAAGACTTCTTAAGAGACAGTGAAAGTCCCGTTGATTCCACTCACATCCATGACTGACAGCTTTCCCTATATCAATGTGTGTACAAAGAAAACTGTCAATTTTATGTATGTGGGCTGGGTAAGAAATATTTTCACATCCTTTCGGTATTTCAGTATTTTCTATGTCTTTTACTCAGAAATCCATCTTCAAATCTTCAGCTCTGTCATATATAGATTTCTACCTATATATCACAGAGCTCAGCTTCTCTCCCTCTATGACATACTGATTTTAGATAGTACAGCATAAACCACCTGACAGGTTCCCCTTACCGCCGCAGCCAGTTTTGACCTGCCTGACAGAGACTCATTTTTTTAACTCGGACATGTGTCAATTTATATTCAGAGAATATTTCCTCGCTACACATTGTGCTTTAAGTGAGTAATACATTTTGGTCCATACAATTCTTGTTTATTTGTGAAAAATATCGTTAAAATTTTGAAAAATTTCTTTGTCAGACAGATAAAGATTCCACACAAAATAGTTTCTAACTAGCATTTACCATATGTTTACTGTATGCTGCCATACATTTTTAAATTATTTTTTTTTAAATTTAGTAGTAATTCTTCATATTTTCAAGAACAGTTGCAACACAGATTTTTTTAGGGACCCGTCCAGTTCTGATGTGGCTTTGAGGTGCCTGTATGTTAGATACCCCCATAACTGATGCCATCTAAGAAACTACACCCCTTAAAGTATTCAAAACAGTGTTTAGGATGTTTGATAACTCATTAGGTGTTTCACAGAAATTAAAGCAAAGTGGAGGTGAAATTAAAATTTTTATCTATTATTCTGTGGTACATGGTAGATGTGACCTGGGAAATGCAAGTCAATCTCGATTCCCCTACACCTGCAGCACTTACTGGACTTTGGGGTCTCATTTTCATTATAATTTTCTTTGCAGACATTATAAGTAGAGATGGGCAAAGTTCTCAAAAGTTCGATTCGGTGACTTCGCCGAATTTCCCGACAAAATTTGTTTCGGTCCAAATTACTTCGGGACGAATCGCGTTAAAAAACAGCTATTTCCAGGCTGCACAGAGCCTGCAGGGTGCTGTAGAATGTTGTGCCATGCTTCACTATGTAGAGGGAGCGTGGATTGGTCTTCCTACAATGTTGTGTTTTAGTATGACAGGCAGATGACCGCCGCCGCTCATAGAATCGCTTCACTATAAAATTCCCTGGGCACTTAAGAGGGCAAAACTGACCAAAAAACTGAAGCGGGAATGTAGCCTGATAAAGTCATGGCAGTGAAAGCTGGAAAAAAACAAGCTGAGGGCTTAGCTGGCAACATCAGTGACAGAGTGTGGAGGTGACAGCAGCAGCCACAGCAGCATGAGGTCAGAGTGGCACAATGACATTCTGGAGGTGGCAAATACAGGAGTCGGCCACAGAGTGGCAACATCACACAGTGTGGAGGTTATGGCAGCAGCCACGGCAGCAGCATGGGGTCAGACAGTGGCACAATGACATTCTGGAGGTGGCAAAAACAGGAGTAGGCCACAGAGTGGCACAATGACACAGTGTGGAGGTCACAGCAGCAGCCACAGCAGCAGCATGAGGTCAGACAGTGGCACAATGACATTCTGGAGGTGGCAAAAACAGGAGTAGGCCACAGAGTGGCACAATGACACAGTGTGGAGGGCACGGCAGCAGCCACGGCAGCAGCATGAGGTCAGAGAGTGGCACAATGACATTCTGGAGGTGGAAAAACAGGAGTAGGCCACAGAGTGACACAATTACAGAGAGTGGAGGTCACGTCAGCAGCAGCATGAGGTCAGAGAGTGGCACAATGACACAATGTGGAGGTCACGGCAGCAGCCACAGCAGCAACATGAGGTCAGACAGTGGCACAATGACATTCTGGAAGTGGCAAAACAGTAGTAGGCCACAGAGTGGCACAATGACAGAGAGTGGAGGTGACGGCAGAAGCCACAGAAGCAGCATGAGGTCAGGCAGTGGCACAATGACATTCTGGAGGTGGCAAAACAGGAGTAGGCCACAGAGTGGCACAATGACAGAGAGTGGAGGTCACGGCAGCAGCAGCATGAGGTCAGAGAGTGGCACAATGACACAGTGTGGAGGGCACGGCAGCAGCCACAGCAGCAGCATGAGGTCAGACAGTGGCACAATGACAGAGAGTGGAGGTCACGGCAGCAGCCACAGCAGCAGCATGAGGTCAGACAGTGGCACAATGACAGAGTGTGGAGGTCACGGCAGCAGCCACAGCAGCAGCATGAGGTCAGACAGTGGCACAATGACATTCTGGAGGTGGCAAAACAGTAGTAGGCCACAGAGTGGCACAATGACACAGTGTGGAGGTCATGGCAGCAGCCACAAAAGCAGCATGAGGTCAGTCAGTGGCACAATGACATTCTGGAGGTGGCGAAACCGCAGTTGACCACAGAGTGGCACAATGACAGAGAGTGGAGGTCACGGCATTAGCAGCATGAGGTCAGAGAGTGGCAAAATGACACAGTGTGGAGGGCACAGCAGCAGCCACAGCAGCAGCATGAGGTCAGACAGTGACACAATGACAGAGTGTGGAGGTCACGGCAGCAGCCGAAGCAGCAGCATGAGGTCAGACAGTGGCACAATGACATTCTGGAGGTGGCAAAACAGGAGTAGGCCACAGAGTGGCACAATAACAGAGAGTGGAGGTGACGGCAGCAACAACATGAGGTCAGAGAGTGGCACAATGACATAGTGTGGATGTCATGGCACCAGCAACAGCAGCAGCAGCATGAGGTCATAGAGTAGCACAATGACAGAGTGTGGAGGTGGGTGGAAATACCAGTCCCTGGTAAAGATGGTGGTAGGTACATGGAGAAACTGTCAGCAGATGTGTGGCATCAGGCGGGTGGCGGCATCAGAATAGTGGCTGAGGCAGGTAGTTTGAACCCAGACTCATTTCTCACAGTGTGGGTGAGGCGTCATGGCTGATGTAGTCTGACGCCTAAGAACAAGTGTTGCATATAGCCAGCTCCATCCCTAGTGCTCGGTGCGCGGACCACTGCTGAAGCCTTACAGCAGTATTTGTAATAGCAAGAGAAAAGAAGAAAACGGTCCAGCACGATCCAATATCACTTAAAACTTCCAAGGTTTATTGAAAAATATCAGCATAAAAACAGCAAAGTATGCACTTACGCCAGTGACAAGCATGGATAGCGGTGGTCCCCGACATGTGGAGGTAGTACAAGCTAACGTGTTTCGGGCTTAAGATGTGCCCTTAGTCATAGCATTAATGGAAACATCTAAAAACATCCTATTATATAAGAACACTATTAATTGAAGATGTAAATTACCTGACATCACGTAGGTGGATATGCACGCTGCAGCGGGTTAAACAGCATCCGAAATTTCCAAAGATCCCGTTCCGGAACGGAATAGATTTGTAACTTCATTTACGTGTTCTAAAAATCTGATCTTAAGCTTTCTGGTGGTACTGCCAATGTACTGAAGATTACATTCAGTGCACCAGGCCAAGTATACAACATTTTGGGTATTACAATTAATAAATTGTTTAATTTGTTACTTTTGAGAACCTGACTTATTTTCAAACTCCTTACCTGGACTGGCAAAGGAACACCTACGGCATTTCCTCAGTCCACACTTGAAGAATCCCTTACAATTGAGCCATGTTGTATTTCTATTATGAGAAACAAATGTATTCGAAGTAAGTAAACTACCAAGAGTGTTTGCTTTCCGGGGT
This sequence comes from Phyllomedusa bahiana, assembly GCA_025379985.1. Classification (NCBI taxonomy): domain Eukaryota; kingdom Metazoa; phylum Chordata; class Amphibia; order Anura; family Hylidae; genus Phyllomedusa; species Phyllomedusa bahiana. Next base: position 8,085 of record JAODAL010011494.1, read on the forward strand.
ACAATCCTACAACCTTTTGATAATATACTGTCTAATACACTATCTTCATAAAGAATGGGAAGATATTTATGGACAATATTTTTAATACTACTAAATTGTTTGGTATGATCCAAAATTAACGTGGGTACATTGGTTTTCGGCTGGCATTTGTTTCTCTGTACAAGCAAATGCCGTCTATCCTTATTTTGAATTTTAATTTTCGCATTCTTTAATAATTGTTTAGGATAACCTCTGCTACCCAGTCTATCACAAATTTAATTGGACTCAAGCTCATAATCTTCGTGTGAGCTACAGTTGCGTTTAGCTCATATTAGATCCCCAGTGGGAATAGATTTTTTGTAGAATTGGGGTGATAACTTTTAAAGTGCAGAATAGTATTTCCTTGCACTGCTTTTTCCTATAAGTTTTTGTTGAGATAGTTTGACCTGGAATACCCACTAAGTGTAAGTCCAAAAAATTAACTGAAGATACATTATGTGAATAGGTGAATTTGAGGTTAAATGGGTTATTGTTGATATAGAACATAAAGGAGGGCACGGCAGATACATTTCCCCCCCATATAATGAGAACGTCATCTATGTATCTGCCGTACCACTTCAATTGCCTCGAAAAGGGATTGTCTGTAGAGTACAAGTACTGTTCCTCCCACCATGACATCGTTAAGTTTGCTAGTGAAGGGGAGTATTTGGCCCCCATCGAGACTCCTGTGAGCTGCAAGTAATACTTAAGGTCGAACATAAAGTAATTGTGATCCATCAAAAATTCAACCACATCTACAATATAGTTTCATAGTTTCATAGTTTGTAAGGCTAAAAAAAGACAAGTCGTCCATCTAGTTCAGCCTGTTGTGCTAAGGTGTTGATCCAGAGGAAGGCAAAAACCCCAATGAGGTAGAAGCAATTGTCCTCATTTTAGGGAAAAATTCCTTCCTGACTCCAATCTGGCAATCAGAAAAATCCTGGATCAATGACCCTCTCCTGAATCCTAGTCACTATAACTTGTTATATTATTACGCTCCAGAAATGCATCCAAACCCTTTTTGAACTCTGTTATTGAATTCACCATGACCAGTCCCTCTGGCAGAGAATTCCATAGTCTCACTGCTCTTACAGTAAAGAATCCCTTTCTATGTTTATGTAGAAACTTTCGTTCCTCAAGACGTAAAGGATGCCCCCTTGTTCTAGATACAGCCCTGTGTATAAATAAATCTTGAGAGAGATCTCTATATTGACCTTTGATGTATTTAAACATATTTATTATGTCCCCCGAAGCCTTCTTTTCTCTAAAACTAAATAACCCTAATCTTGCCAATCTTTCTGTGTACTGTAGTCCACCCAGTCCTTTTATTATTTTTGTTGCCCGCCTTTGTACCTGTTCAAGCTCTACAATGTCTTTTCCTGTGCACTGGTGCCCAAAACTGTACACACAATATTCAATGGTGGTTCTAACCAGTGACTTGTATAATGGGGAGAATAATGTTCTTCATCATGTGCATCTATGCCCCTTTTAATGCACCCCATGATCCTATTTGCTTTGGCTGCTGCTGCCTGACACTGGCTGCTACAATTAAGTTTACTGTCCACCAGGATTCCCAAGTCCTTCTCCATGTCACTTTTACCAGTGTTTTTCCATTTAACATGTAATCATGTAATGGATTTCTCTTCCCCATGTGCATAACCTTGCATTTATCAGTGTTAAACCTCATCTGCCATTTCCCTGCCCAGGCCTCCAACTTATCCAGATCCCTTTGTAATAACATATTATCCTCTATTGTGTTGATTACTTTACAGAGCTTAGTATCGTCTGCAAAGATCGATATTCTACTGTGTATTCCTGTGTAAGATCATTATGAAAATGTTTAAAGAGGATAGGGCCAATACTGACCCTTGTGGTTACCCCACTATAAACAGCGATCCAGTCTGAGTATGTACCGTTAATTACTAGCCTTTGTTTTCTATCAGTGAGCCAGTTACTTACCCACTTGCACACATTTTCCCCAGTCCAAGCATTCTCATTTTATTTACCAACCTTTTATGTGGCACCGTATCAAATGCTTTAGAAAAATCTAGATATATGACATCCAGTGCCTCACCCCGTCCAGTCTAGCACTGACTTCCTCATAGAAGCTGATGAGATTAGTCTGACAGGACCGATCCTTCATGAACCCGTGCTGGAACGGCGTTATACATTTATTTTCAGTGAGATACTCCAGGATAGCATCTCTGAGAAAACCTTCAAACATTTTACCTACAACAGAGGTTAAGCTTACTGGCCTATAGTTTCCTGGATCACTTTTTTTATATACATTTTTTTATATACATTTGCAAATCCAGAGTGTAGCCACTATATTCTGACAGATGATACTGAAGTGCTATAATTGCTACTTTGTGAGGGATACAGGTGTATAGTGACTCCACGTCACATGTAATCCAACTAAATTTGTTGGTCCAAACAATATTACGCACAGCTAACAGGACGTCACGTGTATCTTGGAGGAACCCCGGAACCCGCCTGACCAGGGGCTGCAGTAGAGAATCTACCCACTGACATAGCCTTTCTGTGATTGAATTGATGCCCGACACTATTGGTCTCATGGGGGGATCCAAAAGATTCTTGTGGATCTTGGGGAAACCATTAATTACTGGTGTTACTGGAAACTCGTTGATAATATACTCAGCCTGTTTTTGATTTAATGTTCCTAGTTGGAGCCCTTCCTCTACTAATTTATGGATCTTGGCATTGAACTAAGATGTAGGGTCACTAGAGAGTTGCTTATATGTAGTGGAATCTGACAATAAATTGAGCATAGCCCCATGGTATTTGACTTTGTCCATAACAACAACCATCCCCCCCTTATCTGCCATTCTGATTTCAATATTTTTGGCAGATCTTAAGCTTTTTAGAGCTATTTTTTGTTTGCCCGTGAGGTTAGACATGTTCTCTATTTGGTTATTTTGTAATGCCCGTAGATCTTTCTCTACCAAGTGCTGGAAATGATCCATTGCCTCAGTTCTAGTATGTACTGGATAAAAATCCTGGTTTTGCATTTTAAATGTCCTTGATTGCATTAAGGATTGAGGTTCCACCTCGCCTTGCAATTCCTGTAGAGTCACTAGAGAGACCTGTTCTTGAAATGCCAGACCTTGGTAGAGATTGGGGCTGTCCTCTTCTGGTATATTGTAGGTATCATCTTCTTAATAGAAGTGCCTCTTGAGGATGAGGTTGCGTACAAACTTGTTAATGTCTCTGATGGTAGAAACTAGATTGAAACTGTCCTTTACAGCATAATTAAGGCCAAGAGATAAGACTTCTTCTTCATCTGTGGTTAGAATTACTGATGATATATTGTGGACTGCAATGCTTTGACTTCCATTTACTTGTTCTCCTGTTTCCTCGTTTGCATGCGATTTGTGGTGTTTGCGACCTCCTCTGCGTCTCCGTTTTTTGAACGGTTCTTTCTTTTGTTTTTATGTGCGATTTTGTAGTATGAGGCACTTGCTCCATTGTTGCTTTGGGAGGAATAATCATGGGATGTATCTCTTGAAGTATCACCATTTGACTCTGAAATGTCTGAGTCTGTAGACCCAAAGCTTACTTTTTTGTTTCTGTATTGTGGTGTCTCATCCTTTGTTTTAAGATAGAACTAGGTTGGCCAGCAAGTGCAGATCTTCGTCCCCATTCATACACCTGATTTAATGCGTAATCCTGGGTATCTCTATTAAACTTAGACTTTTTAATTTCCATTATTGCATTTTCAAGCTTGGACACATTTCCTTACATTTTTTCAACTTCCTCAGAGTAGGCAGGAAGGTCTTGATACTCCACAATGTTTGTTTCCAATTCTTTTATTCCTTTTGAAATTTCTTGTAATTTAATTTCTTCATTTTTAGTTATAAGTTGAATGAGTTTAATTGAACATGAAGATAGAATGTCGTTCCATTCGGAAACAAACTGCTCGCTATATATTGTAGTTGGAATCTTTTTGAGCCTCAGGCCCCGTGGTATCATGTTCTTTTCCAAGTAGTTGTTTAGTGTTTGTAAGTCCCACCAAATGCGAGTTTCCTGCAGTGATTGTTTTTCCAAAGTCTTGATCTTTGTGATAAACTCCACATGCCTTTGATTTCTTTCTGTACCGGCATCAAAAACTTGAGCTACTTTGTCTGCTCTTGAACTTCGATCATGTAGCATGATGACCGGTACTGAGCGACAAACCGCTACCCCCAAAAAAAATGCTTATTACGTCACTTAGTGCTTATTGTGGCTATATAGCACTCACAAGGATCAGGCACATACAAACAAGGGAGTGCACGGCTATGTAGTTATAGGCTAAAGTACTTACAAACAAGTGTTGCATATAGCCAGCTCCATCCCTAGTGCTCGGTGCACGGACCACTGCTGAAGCCTTACAGCAGTATTTGTAATAGCAAGAGAAAAAAAGAAAACGGTCCAGCACGATCCAATATCACTTAAAACTTCCAAGCTTTATTGAAAAATATCAGCATAAAAACAGCAAAGTATGCACTTATGCCAGTGACAAGCATGGATAGCGGTGGTCCCCAACATGTGGAGGTAGTACAAGCTGACGCGTTTCGGGCTTAAGATGTGCCCTTAGTCATAGCATTAATGGAAACATCTAAAAACATCCTATTATATAAGAACACTATTAATTGAAGATGTAAATTACCTGACATCACGTAGGTGGATGTGCACGCTGCAGCTGGTTAAACAGCATCCGGAATTTCCAAAGATCCCGTTCCGTACCGGAGAATACGCACTTCTGGGCATGCGCAATGACTACAATGAAGCGCTGCCTGGTAAGGGAAAAACCGCCGCGCATGCGCATCAACATCTAGGTGATCAGACTGTAATTACACAAAAACAAAGACAAAGATAAGCAAATATGTAGACAAACACAGGAAACCAAACATGTAAAGCAGGTTATGAGTGTTTTTTGCAGCTGTGTTGTTTAGTAATAGCATAATGATTCTCTTTTAATATTAAGACCTTGTGGGATAGTTGTGTTTAAAACGATAATCCAGTGCGCTTCTCTATTGCGCAATTGTCGCACAACATCACCTCCTCTTATTGGTCTGCATACCTTTTCTATTGCTCTTATTTTTAGCGTGCTACACTCTGAATTATGTTCTTGTATAAAGTGTCTTGTAAGACCAGATTTGTTTCTCTCCGATATATTTGTAACTTCATTTACGTGTTCTAAAAATCTGATCATAAGCTTTCTGGTGGTACTGCCAATGTACTGAAGATTACATTCAGTGCACCAGGCCAAGTATACAACATTTTGGGTATTACAATTAATAAATTGTTAATTTGTACTTTTGAGAACCTGACTTATTTTCAAACTCCTTACCTGGACTGGCAAAGGAACACATACGGCATTTCCTCAATCCACACTTGAAGAATCCCTTACAATTGAGCCATGTTGTATTTTCTATTATGAGAAACAAATGTATTCAAAGTAAGTAAACTACCAAGAGTTTTTGCTTTCTGGGGTACAATCCTACAACCTTTTGATAATATACTGTCTAATACACTATCTTCATAAAGAATGGGAAGATATTTATGGACAAATTTTTTTAATACTACTAAATTGTATGGTAGGGACCCAAAAATTTTAACGTGGGTAAAATTGGGTTTTTCGGCTGCCATTTGTTTCTCGTAAAAGGCCAAATCCCGTCTACCCCTTATTTTAAATTTTTACACTTGGCATTCTTTAATAATTTTTTTTTAGGATAACCTCTGCCCCCCCAGTCTATCAAAAATTTTGTTTGGGACTCAAGCTCATAAATTTTTCGTGTGAGTACATTTTGCTTTAGCTCGTATTATTTCCCCCCAGTAAAAATTTGAAAAAAGTAGTTTTTTTTAGAATTGGGGGGGGGATAATTTTTAAAGTGCAAAATAGAAATTTCCTGCATGTTTTTTCTAAAAGTTTTTGTTGAGAATTTGACCGGGAAAATACCCATAAGGAAAGTCCAAAAAATTAATGAAGAACATTATGTGAATAGGTTAATTTGGGGTTTAAAAAGGGGTTTAAATTTGATTTAAAACATAAAGGAGGGCACGGCAGAAAATTTCCCCCCCCATATAATGAGGAGCCCATCTATGAAATCTGCCGTCCCACCCCAAAATTCCCCCAAAAGGGGGAAATTGTCTTTAAGTACAAGTACTTTTCCCCCCCCAGGGAAAATCTTTTAAGTTTGCTATTTTAAAGGGGGATTTTTTGGGCCCCATCGAGACTCCCTTGAGTTTGCAAGTAATACTTAAGGACAAAACATAAATTTAATTGTGAGCCATAAAAAAATTCAACCACATCTACCCAATATACATTTGCAAATCCAGAGTGTTTGCCCCATTTTCCCTACAATGAAAAAAGGGGCTAAAAATTGCTATTTTGTGGGGGAAAACGGGTTATATGACTCCACGCCCACATGTAACCCAAACTAAATTTTGTTGGCCCAAAACAATTTTACCACGGGCTAACAGGACTCCCGGGGTTATTTTGGGGGAACCCCGGAACCCGCCTGACCGGGGCCCTGCAGTAGAGAATCTACCCACGGACATACCCTTTTCTGTTTTTGGTTTGATCCCCCAAAACTAGGGGGTTTTAAAGGGGGGACCCCAAAAGATTCTTTGGATTTTGGGGATCCCATAAATTACGGGTTGTTAATGAAACTCGTTGGAAAAACTACTCACCTTTTTTTTTTGTTTTAATGTTCCTAGTTGGAGCCCTTCCTCTACTAATTTTAATGGACTTGGCATTGAAAAAATTTTTAGGGTCACAAAAGTTGTTTTATATTTAGTGGAATCTGAAAATAAATTGACATACCCCATGGATTTGATTTTTGGCCCAATAACAACAACCATCCCCCCCTTATCTTGCCATTCTGTTTTTCAATATTTTTGGCAGCCCCTTTAAGTTTTTTAAAGAGCTATTTTTTGTTTGCCCGTGGGTTTTAGAATGTTTTTTCTCTTTTTTGGTTATTTTGTAATGCCCGTAGATTTTTTCTCTACCAAGTCTCGTGCCAAGACAAAACCCCGATTTTTTTTGGATTTCGGGTCGAGGACTCCAGGTAAATTTTTTCTAAAAAGAAAAAACCCCATGTGAATATTACTAAATAAAAATTTTAAAGGGGTTTTTTCTCCCCAAAGGGCTTTTTCAGATTTTAAGGGGAAATTTTTCCACATGGCTTTTTTTTGGTTGCATTTCGGCCGTTTTTCCCCGGGTATGCGCCCAGAAATTTACGGGTAATCCATAGCCCCTCAAGAGACAGGGGTTCCACTCGTCCCTTTTCCGCACGTACAATAAAAACGAAATTGTATGCGGGGGGGAAGTTTTTGACAGTCAATTTTTTAGCGGAAAATACGCGCCGCTGACAATGAATGTAAAGGGGGGGCCGGGCAATGGCCGCGTCCCCCGTGCCCTTTTGGGAAAAAACCCTGATCAGCGCGTTGTTCCAAAACACCTTCGAAAATTTCGCCACATAAATATACACGGTGCAATACATCGTGTAACTAAACCCCTTTCAAACCCAACTCACAAAATTAAAACTCTTTCTGGGTTTGGGTGTGGGGGGCTTGAAACAGTTTATTGGCATTTTTAGGGTCTGCTTTTCCTAGCCCAAACCTGCAACACGAAATAACGCAATCAATAAGAGAAAAATGGTCTGTAACCAAGAGAAACTTGTGTGTAATCATAAAAGATAACATCTCTATCTCCTCAAAAAAGCAAAATAAAAAGCAATGTATATGATAATAGTCTTCATTTACATTTCTGTAAATGTTGAAAGCTCATTGTAGCGAGAAAACCCCTTTAAAAAGTATTTGTGAAGTTTTTGCAAATTAAAAGAACTGAAAAGTGTGGTGTGTATTCATCCCCCATCCCCAGTACTCGAATATCCCTAAATAAAATCGAGTGTGACCAATTGCCTCTTGAAGTCACATAATTAATAAATAGAGTACACCTGTATGCAATTTATTCTCAGTATAACTTGAACTGTTTTGTAAAGGCCTCAGAGGTTTGCTAGAGAACATAAGTGAAGAAACAGCATCATGAAAACCAAGGAACATGCCTGACAACTCAGGGATAAAGTTATGGCTAAGTGTACAATCCAATTAGTAGAGTATATCAACCTTATCCCATATAAGGATGACACTATGCATTACCTGTCTACCTCCAAACCTTTTTAGTACATTTTTCACATAACAACAAGCATGGTCAATTATATTGCAAGTAAAAAAAATATTTTACTGATTATTTTACATTTATAGCATATACTAAAGCACATATATACATTCTACATATGCCATTAGTCTATCTCTTGTCGTAACACACTCATCCCCATTATGGGTATTTCACATATGGTCTTAGTCTGTGAAACCATGGACTAAGACCTTTTGTATAATACCCATAATGGAGATGAATGTGTTTTGACAAGAGATCGACTATTGGCATATCAAGAATGTACTGTATGTAAGTGCTCTTGTATATGCTATAAATGGAAAATAATCAGTACAAGAATTTTTTACTTGCAATATAATTGACTATGATTGTTGGTATATTATAAGTGTACAAACCATCATCCATAAATAGACATATGACACAACTGATAACCTACCAAGACATCCACCTATAATGACAGACTAGTCACTAGTTAGATAAGCAAAATAGCAGAAAAATAGGTTGCACTCCAAAAAAAATTTTTTATTCAAAAATGACAATATTTAAAAGCCGACTTTATGCGTAACGATCCATATCTGTACATATAAATTTAGGATTCTAATAACAGACAGTTCGATCTATATACTAGATCTTTCTCAATAGAATCTCCATTTTTCTATCATTAATTTTTCTCATGATTTATTTTTAACGGACCAGTGCACGTGTACCACAGCAGCAAAGCAGCGTGACGTCATCATGCTGCTTACACCCAGTGTCGCAGGGGCCGTGGTGAAAGCCGTGCGCTGATACATACAGGGAAGGAGGCAGAAGGGGAACGATCCATCCTGCCTCCTCCCTTTAGCAGTGGCTGCACAGCGAGTGTGTGCAGCTGCTGACTGACTCTGCACGGCTGTTTAACAACAGCTGTGCAGAGTCAGAGGCCAAACCCCGGGCGGGCTAGGCGGGCAGGAGGCCGGGGCGCCCCCCTCAGTTGAACGGAGCCTCGGCGCCCCGGACGATCGCCCGCCTTGCCCGCCACCCCTAGGAACGGCCCTGCCAACAGACTATAGTTGTCAATGCATCTAAAGGTGGTGCCACAAAGTATTTACTCAAGGGGGCTGAATAAATATACACACACCACACTTTCAGTTTTTTCATTTGCAAAAATTTGGAAAATCACATACCATATTCTTTACTCTTCACAAATACTCGCTACTTTTTATTGTTGTGTCACATAAAATATGAATTAATATATTTAAGTTAGGACTGTAAAGTTTAAAAATGAGCAACAGTTAGAGATGGGCGAATTTCTCGAAATTCGGTTCGCTCACTTCGCCGAATTTCCCGACAAAAAATAACTTCGTCCGAATTACTTCGGGACGAATCACGTTAAAAAAACAGCTATTTCCAGGTTGCACAGAGCCTGCACGGTGATGTAGAACGTTGTGCCATGCTTAAATATGCAGAGGGAGCTTGGTTAGTTCTTCATACAATGTTGTGTTTTAGTATGACACGCACATGACTGCCGCCGCTCTTAGAATCGCTTCACTCTAAAATTCCCTGGACATTTAAGAGGGCAAAACTGACCAAAAACTGGGGGGAATGTAGCCTGATAAAGTCATGACAGCGACAGCTGGAAAAAAACAAGCTGAGGGCTCAGGTGGCAACATCAGTGACAGAGTGTGGAGGTGATGGCGGCAGCCACAGCAGCATGAGGTCAGAGAGTGGCACAATGACATTCTGGAGGTGGCAAAAACAGTGTAGGCAAAAGAGTTGCACAATGACACAGTGTGGAGTTGACGGCATCAACTGCAGCAGCAGCATGAGGTCAGACAGTGGCACAATGACACAGTGTGTAGGTCACGGCAGCAGCAGCATGAAGAAAGACAGTGGCACAATGACATTCTGGAGTGGCAAAAACAGCAGTAGGCCACAGAGTGGGACAATAATACAGTGCGTAGGTCACGGCAGCAGCCACAGCAGCAGTATGAGGTCAGACAGTGGCACAATGACAAATTCTGAAGGTGGCAAAACAGGAGTAGGCCACAGAGTGGGACAATGACAGAGTGTGTAGGTCACGGCAGCAGCCACAGCAGCAGCATGAAGTCAGGCAGTGGCACAATGACAGGGTGTGAAGGTCACGGCAGCAGCTACAGCAGCAGCATGGGGTCAGAGAGTGGCACAATGACAGGTGTTGTAGGTCACCCCAGCAGCCACAGCAGCAGCATGAGGTCAGACAGGGGCACAATGACACAGTGTGTGGGTCACGGCAGCAGCCACAGCAGCAGCATGAGGTCAGAAAGTGGAACAATGCCCATCGGGAGGTGGCAAAAACTGGAGTAGGCCACAGAGTGCACAATGACAGAGAGTGAGGACGGCGGCAGCAGCATGAGGTTAGAAAAGTGGCACAATGACATTCTGGAGGTGGAAAAAACAGAGTAGGCCACAGACTGGCACAATGACAGAGAGTGGAGGTGACGCGGCAGCAGCATGAGTCACAGTGGCACAATGATATTCTGGAGGTGGCAAAAAGGAATAGCCACAGATTGGCACAATGACACAGTGTCTAGGTCACGGCAGCAGCCACAGCAGCAGCAGGGGGGGTCAGATTTGTGGCACAATCACATTTCTGGAGGTAAAAACTGGATAGGCCACAGAGTGGCACATGAAGGAGTGGAGGTTGACGGCAGCAGGATCAACAGCATGAGGTCAGAGAGGGGCACAATGACACATTGGGATGTCATGGTCTAGCAACAACATCAATGAATGAGGTCAGACAGTGCACAATGACAAGTTGGAGGTGGGTGGCAAATAACATCCCGGGTAAAGAGGGTTGGTGGCAATGGAGAAACTACACAATGTGTAGCTCAGCGGGTGGCGGCATCAGAATAGTGGCTGAGCGGGTAGTTTTAACCCAGACTCATTTCTCACAGTTTGGTTGGGGCTCATGGCTGATGTAGTCTGACGCCTAGGCATTGGTGTGTGGAAATCCTGGCCGATCCACGCCTGATTCATCTTGACAAAGGTCAGTCGTTCCACATTTCCCCGTGACAAGGGGGTTTTCTCCTTGGGGTAATGATGGCCCCCGCTGCACTGAACACCCGCTCTGATGCCACACTACTGGCCGGGCAGGACAGCTTCTCCACTGCAAACTGGGCAAGTTGCGGCCCACACATCCAGTTTGGCTGCCCAGTAGTCCAGCGGATTTTCTAACTGGGCTGCCAAGTAGGCCACCACCTGTTGGTTCAGGTCTGCTTCGGGTCCGCTGCTGCTGCGGCGACTGCCCTCCTCACTAGGCGGGTGAAGGAAGCTGCTCATCAGTGACTCCAGACTTAGGTTGCTGCTGATGGGGCTGGTACTGCTTCTACCCACCCACCTTCCCCCAGCAGCCGCGGCAGTAGTACGTGAGCGCTGAAGAACCCCCCAGTTTGTCCCCCCTCTCAATAGCTGGGAAAAAGGCTCCCATTTTGGACCGGTAGCGAGGTCCAATAGGGTGGAGAGCCAAAAGTCATCCCTCTGCCGGATGCTGACTATGGGGCTGTCACTACCAGGCAAATAAGCATGCTGCGGGCCATCTGCACAAGTGACTCCGAGGGCTCCCTGCCTCCATCTCCACTGTATACTGCCACGGTGCTTGCTGGTCATCTTCCTCGTCTTCCTCATCTCCATCTACCTCCTCCCAGCTGCTCCCCTCTCTTGTCACCTGGTAGAAAATCCACTCATTTCACCAGACAATGCCCTTTTGCTCCAATGTCCTTCTCCTCCTCCTCCTCCATTTCAGTCCCCACCGGACTCATGTGGCCGCGAGATGTAGTCGCCACGTCTCCAGTCCCCTGAAAAGACAGATTTTTCAGCATCTGTTTTTCCCGGGCATGAACAGTTGGGAAAGACGTTATTCATCCCCTAGTCATGGCGACTGACAATTCATGAGGCCTCCTCGAATGGCCTCCAACCAACGGCAGGGGTCACGCATGAGCTGCCACTGGCTGACATCAAAGTTACACAGGGAGTACTCCTGTCCTCTTGGATCATCAAAAAAATCGTTAAATGGCCTTTCTCTGTTCTTACAGTCGGTAAAACATGTGCAGGGTTTGGGAAATTTCCCAACGGGTGGAAACATCGCATATCAGAGTGTGTTTTGGGGAGGCCGTTCTAAAACCGCTGCAACTCGAGGAGGTGTTCCTGGGGTTTGTAGGGAATGGAATGAAGTGCATGCACATTTCCTGGCTATTTTCAGAATCTTCTGAAGATCGGTGAAAGACTTCAGGGGCCTTTTTACAACCAGATTGAACACGTCGCCATGCAGGGCACATGGACCATCCCGATTTGCAGTTGGCGCGGAGAAAGCCACACATCGATTTCTTGCTGCATGACGCGGGGCAGTTCCTCCCCTGTGTGACTTCGCTCGCCGAGACAAGCCAGGTGTAGAACCTGTGGACACCGCTGTGCCCTACACATGTGGTATGATGGAGCAGTACTTTTGGAGGCTGAATGGTGGTTGGGGGAGGAGGAGGCGGACATTGGGGCAGGAGCCGCAGTTTTGACCAACGTGGAGGAGAAAGCGCCGCTCCTGTCCAAGTTGTTGTTGTTGCTGGACAGGAAGCAAAATTCACCCAGTGGGCCGTAAAGGACATGTACTGGCCCTGACCATAGTTACAGGGTCCAGACGTCCGCGGTGCTGTGCACTTTGGAACAAACCAATAAGCTCAAGGACTGGCCCACCTTCTGTTCTACATATTTATGAAGTGCTGGTACCCGCCTTTTTGGAAAGAAATTAAGGCTTGGAACTCTCCATCTCGGATCGGCACAACCCATTAGTTCTCTGAACGGTGAAGAGTCCACCATTTGGAAAAGGAGGGACTGCAGTACCAACAACTGACAGGACACGGTTTAGCTCTGCACCTTAGGATGGTTGGGCGCATACTGTTGTATCTTTTCAATCGCCTCGCTGAAAGACTGCTGGCACCATGAGTAGCAGGAGCAAAGGGGCATCTGGACCGGGAGATGATGGCAAAGAGAAACAGCTCCCTTCTGCAGAGGTGGTGGAGCCTTGACTGGCTGCAATGGCATGCGTGCCACTGGGCTCTGCTGCTACTTTTGCTGCGGCGGCAGGATGGACCACCACATCTGAGCCACGTTTCTCCAGGGCCCCCAGATGGTGATGCCCGCATGTGTTGACACAGGGGCCCTGGTGCCAACGTTAGCTCCCTGGCCCACGCTCACTTTCTGCTTACAGATTCTACATATACCCATATTCGCTCCTCCGGTGTCTTAGCAAAGAACTGCCACACCGCCGAGTATCGGGTTTTACCGCCAAACGCTCCACACTGAGTTACTACTACCACCCGGGTGCCTTGCTGAGCCCCTGTGCCGCTACTTTCTTGGACCTGCGAAGCGGGTTTTTTTACCCCGTGGCCGCTTGGCTTTCCCCCCCTCACACCCGCTGCTACCCCTGCTGACTCCCACCACACTATCCACTTGCTTGCTGCGCCGCTGCCTGAGGCGCAAGCTGACGCCATCTTCTCCTGACGATTAATGAAGCCCTTGCCTCACCCGGCTCCCAAGTGCGGTCGGCTACATCATCATCTATTTGTGTTTCAAACGTCACTGTTGTCCTCATCACCGGGCTTGGTATGCAGAGGCTGACCCCTCACAACATGACCTTCCATGCCACTCTCCACATTTAAATTTTTCCCCCTACTGCAAGAAGCAGGGGATATTGGCCCCATTTCTTCGCTGCCAAGTAGCTGCTGACTGCCCTCCTCAAATTGTTCATCCTCGCTATATAGTGGCGCTGAGCCCAGACCACATAGTAATCTCTGGATGAGGGAACCGGATGGACAGAGGCGAGTTGAGGACGGTGATGGCCGCTGACCCACTCCGGCCATGCCAACTAAGGGTTGTGTCTGATGTTCCCACCGACTCTTGGCTGGGGTTGTCAGATGTCATCTGGGAGGAAGTGGATGACCTAGTCAACCAATCAAGAACCCTTGGGTTGCTAGTCAGCACACGGCCGCTAGATGACAGCGGCAGTTGTGGCCTCACCGAGTGACCCCTGCTGCGACGTCCCCTTGCTGTGCTCCGACCTGGCCTGGAATGTTTTGTGCCTCTGCCACTCGAAAGTGAAGACCTGCCACCTCTCTGTCTGACATACTGTTTGTTCTAAAATGTACAGACCCCTTTTTTGATGAAGATATCTGTATATGATAAATACACACCCTTATTTGACTACAAATGAACCCACTAAGAAGCTTGGGTACCCTTTGGGATATAAATTGCGCTCCACAAATGGGCAGGAAAAATTGACTTGTATGTCCGAAAAAAAAACTCTGTGAAATTTTACTGAATATAAAAGCACAAACAGGCTTAATTAACCTTCGGATATGAATTATGCTACAGAATTTCTGTGGCGGTGAACAACGCTTAATTAACCCCTGGATGTAAATTGCGCAAAAGAATTGAGCAACCAAAAACTACGAGCTTTGTAGCGTGTTACAATGGCGTGTTTTCTACGATAGACAACAAGAGAAAAAATTTTAATTAACCTTCGCTTGTGAATTAGGCTGCAGGAAAAATTTATTTTTTGGTGGTGAAAAAACGTTTTATTTTTTGTCACCACAGCAGAAAAACAATGCTTAATTAACCCCGGGATGTAAATTGCGCCAAAAAAATTGTGAAACCACAAACTACAAGCTTTGTACGGTTAAAAATGGCGTGTTTCTACTTAAAACAACAAGAGAAAAATTGTAATTAACCTTCGCTTTAAATTTAGGCTAAAGGAAAAAATTTAAATTTTTTGGCGGTGAAAAAGACGGTTTATTTTTGTCACCACAGCAGAAAAACAGCGCTTAATTAAAACCCCTGGATGAAAATTGCACCAAACAATTGAGCAACCACAAACTACGAGCTTTGTAGCGTTGTTACATGGCTATTTCTACGCGACACAACAAGAGAAAAAATTGAAATTTAACCTTCCGCTTGTGAATTAGGCTACGGAAAAATGTTTTTTTGGCGTGAAAAAGACGTTTTCTTTAGTCACCACAACAGCAGAACATTGCTTAATTGACCCCTGGATGTAAATTGCGCCAAAGAATTGAGCGGGCCCAAAAAAATGAAGTGGTATTTGTATTGTAAAAACGCTGTTTCTTTAAATGAATACAACAGGAACGGGCTTAGATCCCCTTGGATATTCAATGTGCTGTGAGCAGATAGTATTAAAATGTATATCAGCTGCAGTGGACGCACACTGGACTTCAAAATCCAATGCCCCACAAAATCAGAAATAGAACGTTAAGAGAAGCAGTCTCTGAGACAACTGAGAATCCCCCCAAACATCGCTGTATAAAAATCAGTCGCGGGAGCACCTTCCCTAAACAGTACAGTGAGAGCAGTATGAGCCCCAGCGTCGCGCCCGGACTTATATAGTGAGGTGAACCCTCACAGAATCCCGCCGTGTCCTCTGATTGGCTTTCATCTCTGCACATGTCATGCAAAGGGTATGCCCCTTTTTCCTCCCAGAGTGCTTTTCCCCATGTAATGCCATGTGCTCAGCAGCCATTTTATCAATCAAAAAACACACTTCGTTCACCCGAAGTACCCCAAACCTCGACTTTCGTTCAGAACCGAAGTTTTTCCCTAAAATTCTAAACGAATTCCACTTCGTTAGAATCAATTCGCCCATCTCTAGCAACAGTTATTTTGAAAAGTTTCACACATAGGTTTTTTTTTTTGTTTTGTCTTTTAGAAAAATTTCATGTTTTCCTGCTGCAGACAAATTGTAGCTCAAAGCCAATAGTAAAAACAATGATTCTATGTTCATGACATTTTTCTTCCCTTTTGTTCTGTTTCTTGGGTACTTGGTGTTTTTTTTTAAACTGCCACATGCTTGCTAAGATGTTTTATCTGGCATTTTTCCTAAACTTCTTTATAGGAATTCCAAGTTCACCTGTTCACAGAACAAAGATGTGAGCTGAAATAGTTCTAAACTCCACCAGTACACCACTTAGGGTCACATGTATGAAAACTGTCTAGGTCTGAAATTCACTTTGTTGCCCATAGCAACCAATCAGAGCGCCCATTTAATTTTCAAGAGCACTATATGAAATGAAAGGGGCACTTTGATTGGTTGTTATGAGCTACAAAGTGAGTTTTAGACCTAGTCAGTTTTCATACATGTGGCCCTTAGTGTTAATAAATATTGTTTTGTTGTAGAATTAAAATCAGGTGGGACGCTTTGAGTGAGAAACTGCTTAATGAGACCGATGAGCATATTCATAAGTCTACTGAGTCATGTTCCTTTAAGGGGTTTTCTCACTGTGTTTTTACAGATCCACAAGCAGCTTCGGATTCACACTTCCTGGTTGGGCTGTGGGCAGCAATTGGCATATTAACTCTGCAATTCCTACCTGATTCTATTACAGTGACATGACTGCTGGAGGTTTTGTAAATAGCAGAGTACTAGACTACAGAGCTCTAGGGTTTAAAACTTGTCATAATCTTAGATAAACAAAGCTAGAGATTTGACTCTGCAGGTAGTGACTCACCATAGTCGGACTGACTGGCGGCAGCTTGGATCATCGATAAGAGAGCAGGGAGAGATGCAGAGAGGTGGTCGGTAACCAGAGAAAGCTGTATACTCTAAGAGGACATAGCAAAATAAAAAACAATGTATTTGATAATAGTCTTCATTTACCTTTCCCTACATATAAAAAGCTCATCGTTGTGGTGAGAAAACCTTTAATTGCACAGCCAAAGATGGTGAGCCCACTAGACTAGACTAAAAAAAATTATGGAGCCATAATTAGTAGATGTTATCACACCAAGAAGAACCTTTACCTTTGCTTTTTGTTGCTAGCCTCAATAGGACTTGAAAAATACCAACTAAAAAGGATACTGAAAATGTGAGAATAAAACAATTGATAGTATTGTCTTCAGAAGCCTTAGCCCTGGTTCATATCTCATGCTGTGCTATTTTTTTGCGTTAAACCAATGGACAAAGTGACGAAAACCTGACAGACCCCAATGTAGTCAATATAGTTGTGGCTATGGTTCTGATTATTCCGGCCAAACATATGCCAAAAGGAACAGTTCATTTGTCTATCTATTTACTCTGCACTGGAACAATTTAACACCTTTGTGTATTTGTTAGCATATGTAGTGTACAAGAACATAGCCTATTAATGTCTTGATGCTCCTGTCATGATGATTATGCCAAGTTATGCTCTCTGTAATGTGATTTATATGTCTTTGCACTATATGTACCAGAAAATGCTAAGCCATAGTGTTACCCCAATATTTTATATTGTACAGCCTATGCAGGGGTGATATTGGAGATACAAATGCCAATAAAAAATCACTGAAGAGAGAACCTGACAGCACCTGCAGGTATTTATAGAGTAGATTTTTATGAGGATAAATAAGAGTATTTCCACACGGCAATGGTTTTCAGTTGGATTTTGGATTTGAAAACCATCTGAAAATTGACAGTCAACCATCTCCATGGATGTCAAGGGTATGTTCACACGGCGTATTGGGGTGCGTACTGTATGCGCTGCAACACGGCAGGTGTTTTGGAAGCACGCATGTAATTCCAAAGCACTGGGGACGGGCCGGGGGCGCTGCGAACAATTGACATGTCACTTCTCTCCCTGAGTGTATGATACGATCGTATTGTACGCCTGGGGAGATTAAGCGTAATTCATAGCTCTTTATGAGAACTATGAATTACCTTAATTGCGGCATGCATTTTCGCCATGTATAAAGCACAATATGTGGCGAAATAAGCCGTGTGAACATACCCTAAAAGAAAATCTGCCCAGTAGTCTACACTGTATGGTTTTTCGATTGGGGGGATTTTCATGCCACCAGCGTTACAAAAAACTCAGTACATGCATAATCTTCTGCCTGGTTTTTGGATGGAAGCTGTGCTATTCAATGATTTGGGGGAGAGAGGTATCTGTAAACTGTGGACAGAACTGTCCCCCAAGATGATAAAATACGACAAAAAACAGCCAGGTTCTTTAAACAGAATCTGGCTGACATTTTGTCATTGCCATGTGGCTGTACCCTTCTTGGATTAACTATGAGAGAAAATTTTGTGAAATCCTGTTTTTGGGTGTGTCATCTTGTGGGGAGTAACACCTTTTGCCTCCTGTCCTTTTCTGCACCACAATATCAATTGCACCCCAAAACACCATCTGGACCAAGATATGGTGGCTGTGCTAGGGTGTGCATTGAGGGGACCATTATCACTCTAACATCAGGTAACATATCTAACAATCACTCTCATCCTTCCCTCTGCACCTCTGGGTGGGTGCATGTGTGCAAAGTGCAGCATGTGTGTGTGGACACCAGACCTAGTGGTGTTTGTGTGCTGAAAGGTATAGTATATCGGCACAGAGATCAACCACGGAGACCTCTTCAGAGATCTTGAAGACTTTATTCACTGCTCAGGTAATTATAGCATGTTACACTCTAGTAAGGCACAGTTGGGAGTACATCAACCAACAGGTCTCACTCTCCTTGCCCTTCACACTTCAACTCTGGGAGGAACACTCTGCTTATCTCCCATGTAGTCGGACTCTCTCTTACTTTGGCTACTGTGACACCTCTCTCTCTTTCAGGAGAAGGATTCTCCCTGACTCCCTTCTATGACTGGCCCAACCATCCAGACACTCTGCAGCTTAACTGTATATTTGACTGAGCCTCCTACCACCCCTAGGCCATAGCTTATGTCACAACTGTATCTCCTTCTTTTATCTCATTCTATCTTTACCATAAACCACAATGACTTCTGTGCTTCCTCTCGCTCTTTCACTCATGTATTTCTAGGCCCAGTGTAAGGGGCAGTCTGTGCTTGAGCCATAGCCGCTTGTGGTCAAGGAATCTCTTCCACTGCAACGGACAACTGTACTAACTATCATAACTAAAACATCTTTCACTCAGACTCTCTGTGGCAGCAGCCCTTGCCCTCACCTCTCAGCAATTGGCTACAGGGCCCGCTATGCTCTCTTGTTCTGCCACTCTTAAATCACCCTCTGCACTAATTAAGGTGTTTGGTCATCTTAACTCAATGAACATACATAAACCATATACCACTATTTATACAGAAATATACTCTGTTTCTAGTGGGTGGTCCCACTCCCTAAATATGTATTGCTGTTCAAGCAGAAGAGGCTAACACCAGTCCCTGCTGCCATTACTGACTTACCAATGTTAGGAGGAAAGCCTACTCTATTACACTCAGGGAACCAAGTAGACATACCAGGAGACAAAAAGGCATTGGTTTTAGGCCCTATTTCCTGCTAACATAGATGACAAGACCAGTAGAATTTGCTTCATGGTCCCAGATTGCTGGTATTCTATGGTTTTAGGAGTAAGAGAGCAGTTGCTCAAACTTCTCAAGTTCTCAGTATAGACACTTGTTTTACTACAAGTGTATTTTAAGAGAGATGACATTCTGTGTATCCTGTATTCTATAAATTAATAAGAACAATGTTATTTTACTGTACATCTGCTTATCTCAAGGTTACCACAAAAACCTTGTTGTTACTGCCATTGCTTGTACCCAGCTGTTGTGCTTGTGATAATCATGATGCTGCTTGAAAATATTTAAAAAAAAATTATGGTTTACTGAATACATGAAAAACAGACAGTTTCCTACACTTTATTACACCCACACGAGTGTCCATCTTAATCTCTGCCCACTCTCTGATTGATAGTAGAAGTCATGCTGAGAGCAGACAATAAAGAGATTAGCGAATGACCAGAATGGCTTTTCTGTGCATGTATCCTCAAATTAATCTGTACTAAACAGATACATGACTGAATTAAGAGGCTGGAAACCACTGGAAGATTTTTCACAATTGACAAAGCCGGTAATGTCATATACACTTCAACAGTAATTTCAGACTGGGAACAGTAGAGATGATGTATTCATTTTAGTAATAATTTCTGTCTGGCTGCCTTGATGATCTATCATACCTCTTCTTTGTCTCTGTATAATTTTTCTCTTGCCCATCCTGTCCAGTGTCAATTCTAAACTTATGTCTGAAAGGCATAAAGAGGCTTGCCTAATGGCTGCCATTGATTACTCACTACACTGGACATGTTGTTGTAGGGGTATGGACTGTCAGAGGTCTGCCTCTCCTTGTCCACAATACACTTTTAGAAGTGAGTATGCTATGAATATTGCCTGATAAAGATTGACCATTACCCGCAATGTTGCTATTATGAAATAATGACCATAATCTATTTGATGTGATGCCTATGTCCACTTTGATAAACAAATTTATGCAACTAAAATCTCACTTGGAGAGTGGAATGAGGTTCTTCTTCTTTTGATCTTCTGAATATCTGTGGTGGCATTGGTTATTCCCCTGGAATCCATCAAGGAGTTGTGCTGCCTGTCAAACCTGTTCATTTTGTTAGCTCATTGGACACACAATCTGCATTGATAACTTAGAACATAAGTGACACATGTGCATATGATACAAAAAACCTTTTCAAATATAAAATCAGTGAACTTTATTTCATATTCATAATATAAATGATAAAAAGGCATCCAAAGTTGAATTCTATGTGCAAACAATCTGAAACGTGTGAACGGTTGTGTCTTGCACTTGAGACTCTACATTTGGATGACTCTTTATCATTAATATGGAATCAAGTCTGCTGCTTTGATATTTAAAGACGTGCTGAACAAAAGCTTAATTCCTACTGGAACTACTATTCTGTGAGAGGAGGATCACTAGACTCACACATCTGTGCAAGGTGCGCTGATTCTCTTCCTATGTTGCCAAACGTGCACGTTGGTGAATAAGAACTGGTAGCCCTCGGCTAACGCTTTCATCTATAAAACATAACTCCAAACATTTGAATCCTTATTTGCAGACAATTACAGGCCCATCCACAAACCCCTAAAAATTTATTAATGAAGCATTTCTGAATTTAGGCCCCATGAGGTTCATTTCAGGGGACAACCGTGCCCAAAATGGGACATTTGGGGAGTATGGTAATCATTCTTTCTGTATTACCATTTACAGTTAATTCACCTTCCTGCATTTTTAAATAAAACATGTGATTATCATCTTTAGGCAATGTTAAATCTGTAACTAGTATCTATAGGGACTTACTTATTAGCCTTTTTCATGTTCTCAATGGAGTTTTACTTTGGAATTGAACATTAATGAAGAATTACTTGTTGTTATGTCCTGATTCAGTACTTGATTTGCATTGGGTGTTATCTAGGGATTATCTAGTTTTACATTTTAAACATTAATATATATCAATGTTCACACGAGGTAACTCTAATTTCACTTGTGAACATATACTCTGATCATCACATTTCCAATCCTGAATTCTCTTATTATTTTTCTTCTCCAATGTTGTTTCTGTATTTTTCAATTCACAGTGGACAATGAGATTAAGAAAAACTAATAAAAAATCATTCACATGTTGGGTATTACTTGCTGGTTATATGCAGGTAATTTAATGCTTATCATTGGAATGTATATTCACATCTGTTGCAAAATGCCTAATTTCATCACAGTAATTGCATATGTATATATTACAGTAGATACTTTTACAGAATGTATATTTCTCTTTATGTATTTTGCATATTATGCAGAGAGTTATGGGAGAGGGTTAAGATTGCCCTGGAACCATGTTATTCTATAAAAAATAATGTAGGAGATAGTGAAGGTGGGATTGAGGCATGATTATCTGTGCTCGTAATTTCACAAAAGTGGTGATCTGGCTTGTGTAACTATTAAATGATCCGTGTAAATATGTTCTATGCTTGTCAATCCAACTGTGTGGTAGAAAGGAGCCCAAATGCGACTCCGGCCACCAGGGCTGCCATCAGTCATCTATTAACCATTTCGGGTGCCCCATCCAGTCAAATCAAATGGGGCCCTCACCCATTACTAGTTCCTGTTTGTTAACATATTAGTGGGCTCCGTTTTGATTAGGGCTCCTGACAGGAGTACTGCCTGTACTGCCCTATTGGCACCCCTGTCGGCCACCAAGGGCCATATGTATGAAATGGTTTTGGTCTAAAACTCACTTTTTTCCCCATAGGTTTCTATGGGGAAAAAAGTGAGTTTAAGACCAAAACCGTTTCATACATGTGGCCCCAAGAATCCACATATTTGGATCCAGTCTTGATTATCACCTGTTGTGGGAGCTACCATAGCAGATATTTTAAAATCCATAATTTATGTCTTACCAACAAGAACTGTTTTGCCAAAACATTCTAGTGCTTGCAGTATATTATTTGTTTAGATGGGGGAGAGCTCTCAGAAGATAGTGCTATCTTAAAGGTATTCTGGGCAGTTGACCAGTGGCCTTATAAGCATAGCCATCCCATGGTATGGATTCACACAGGGCCGCCGATAGGGCAGTACAACCGGTACTGCCGTACCGGGCCCGGGCGATCTGTGAAGCCAGGGGGGGCCCGCCGCCGCCCGGGAGACTCCGCCCCCCTGGCTTCACAGGGCTCTCTGTTAATTGTATGTACGTCCGTGCGACGCGCAAAACAATTAAGATGAACGGCGGAGCAGGGAGAAACTGTGCGCTCCCTGCTCCTGCCGTACCTAGCTCTGAGGGGTGCGGCGGAAGTGAAGTCACCCGGCCGCCTGCCGAGGCTTCGTCTTTGGCCCCCAAGCCTAAAGCAGCAGGCTTGGGGCCTGGAGCGGACGGAGACGCCGGGGGAGCGCCGCGGCCAGGTAAGTACTTATACACGGTGAGGCTGGGGAATGGGCCGCGGGCCCTAATACTATGGAGGGGGCCCTAATCCTATGGAGGAGGCCCTAATCGTGGAGGAGCCCTAATCTATGGAGGGGAGCCCTAATCCTATGGAGGGGCCCTAATCCTATGGAGGGGCCCTAATACTGTGGAGGGGGCCCTAAATACTGTGGAGGGGGCCCTAAAAAACAATGAAGGGGGCCCAAATACGTGGGGGGGGCCCTAAAAACTATGAAGGGGCCCTAATATGTAGGGGGGGCCCTAAAACTGGGGAGGGGGCCCTAATACTTGAAGGGGCCCTTAATGGGGAGGGGCCCTAATACTGGGAGGGGGCTTAATACTGTGGAGGGAGAACAAATCCTAGGGAGGGAGCCCTATTCCTATAAGGGGGCCCCTAACCTATGGGGGGGGCCCTAATATTTGGGGTGGCCCAAATACTTGAGGGGCCCTAATACATGAAGGGTGGACCTAATACTGTAGAGGGGGCCCTAATACTGTGGGGGGGCCCTAATACTAGAAGGTGGCCCTTTACTGTGGAGGGGGCCCTAATATTGGAGGGGGCCCTATTACTGGGGAGGGGGCCCTAATATATAAGGGGGCCCTAAATTGTGGAGGTGCCCTAATACTAGGAGGGGGGCCCCTAACCCCTAGGGAGGAGGCCCTAATAGTGGAGGAGCCCTAATCCTATGGAGGGGCCCTAACCTATGAGGGGGCCCTAAAACTGGGGGGGAGCCCTAATCCTATGGAGGGACCCCTAATCCTAGGGAGGGGGCCCCCCCCAAACCATGGGGGGGCCCTAATACCGTGGAGGGGCTCAATACGGGAGGTGGCCCAAAACGTGGAGGGGGCCCTAAAAAACTTAAGGTGGCCCAAACTGTGGGGGGGGCCCCAAATCTTGGGGGTCCCCTAATACTGTAGAGGGGGCCCTAATACTGTGGAGGGGCCCAAATACGTGGGGGGGGCCCTAAACTATGAAGGGGGCCCTTTATCGGGGAGGGGGCCCCAAATACATGGAAGGGCCCTAATATGGGGGTGGCCCAAATACAAAAGGGGGGCCCTAAACTGTGGAGGGGGCCCTAATACTTTGGGTGGCCCTAATACTAGGAGGGGGCCCAAAAATACAGGGTAGCCCCCAAAAAAACCTCAGGGGCCTTTAAAAATATGGGGGGGGGCTTTTCTACTACGGGGGGTCCCTAAAACTCAAGTGGATATTCTGCCTAAAAGCCCAAAACTACTGGGGGAGGGCTCTTTTGACTCAGATGCCCCTAAACTACAGGGAGCTATTCTCCCTAATGGGGCCCCAAATTTCTCCCCTACAGGGGGCCCCCTAAGCTACCTAACTGGGCCCTAACTCCCTAACGTCCCCCCAACTACTAACTACCGCCCAGGGGGCCCTTTTTTATACTACTGACGGGGGGGCCTGAATCTACCGCTTACATAGGGGGGGCCCAAAATTTAAAAGGGAGTAATTATTGCCATTGGTGGAGGGGAGTTTGTACAATGGGGGGGGAGCACTCAGTTGGGGAAAATGATAAAGTAGGTTCTCAGGTTTTTGTGTTGTAAATTCTGCAGGACAGTGGTAACGGGGGAAATATCATGGAGGTCGGGGGCCGAATAATAAAAAGAGGGAAAACGAATGACCAACAAAACTCCCGTGGGCCCAAATGTAAGTAAACAATCAGAGCACCCCTTTTTAACCTGGTATCTACCATATAGGGAGGGTGTGGAGGGGGAAGCCAAGCCCCGACTCCGACTCCCCCAATTTCCCAAACCTCCGACTTGATCCCTCATACACGCGCATGTTTTTAATGATAAATTTTTCTGTAGTAAAATTGGGAACATCCCGGGTGCTTATTTACCTTTTGATACAATAATCAACATTTAGGTAGAACGACCGACAAGCAAAAGGGTAACAATGTTTTGATCCTTTAACACTTGTGGAAGGTTGAAGAAAAGCGTTTTTACCAAGTCCAGTCTTTCCCAAAAATTGGGGAAAGTGTAGAAGAGACCTGGGATCAATTTTTTGGGCAAAAAATGCTTGAATTTGATTCAGGCCCCGAAGGATTCAGGCGAGTGAAAGCCAAAAGGTGGATTTAACCCAAATACTAACAAAATAATAAAAAAAAACCTTTTATTTTTAGGAGCAAAACTATAACTAAGCAGAATTTTTTGGAGAAAAATATTTTGCCTCCATCAATCCTGCATACATGCCTACATCTGATTCATTTTTTTTCCAGGCTAGAGAACGGCCTCCTTACACTAACTTGGGGGGAAAAGCGGGGACCCCCAGGGAACATCTCTAACAAGTCAGGGATAAAGGAATTGTCTCAGCCCAGTCAGGTCTGATGAAAGGTTGATCTTCACTTCTTTGAAAGGCAGGTGAAAATTTTGCTGAAATCTGTTTTTCCCTGGGAGCGGAATCTTTTTCCCCTGGGGCAGCGCTTTGCCTGCTCCATGTCATCAATTACACTCCTCATGTGATGAGGCTGAAGATAGGGAGCATACACCGGCCGGGGAAACCCCAAATTCCCCCTTCTTTTGCATCAAAATAACTGACCAACTTTTTATATATTTTAGATCGGGGTCGGGCCCTTTTATGAAAATCCTACTCCGCTTCCTGCAAAATAGCCACCGACTCCGACTCCACACCCGTTCCCCCAGCCCTGACTATAGGGTCATTATGGAAAAATTTTTGGTCTTGATTAAGGTTTTTTAATCCCCTAAAAAATTAGGCGGTATTATTTATATTGTTAGGGGCATATTGGGATGATTTGGTGTAATTATTGTGCCGTTAATGTTTTGTGATATTGGTCTTGGTAACGGTTGTCAATAACACATGGTGGGCTAGTCGCATAGGTTGTGATGGTGACGGTATTATTTAGTATTTTTATGTTGTTGCTTGGCAATAATGGGCTGGGTAAAAGGTTTGGTCATCAATTTTTTTCTTTTTTTGGGGGGCGATGATTGTGGGGCGGGGATGAAAGTGGTAGGGGTAGGGGGAGGGGCCGGAGAGGGGGCGGGGCCCGGGGGATGGCGGGGGGGGGGGGGCCCCCGATGCACATTGTAAAAGGGGCCCCCCAAAATTTTTTTAAAGGGGGGCCCCGGATCACATGCATTTTGCTGCACAGAAAGTATTTACATTTGAGAAGCAGAACAAACATAGTTTAAAACTGACTATATTTGCACTGTTTTCACATGAAATCCGAACCGGGATCACGACATGTGAACCCCGCAAAACTTTGCACACACCCAAAATTAACACAAAAAGGGGGGGCATTTCCTACTTTTTTAAAAAGGCCACTCTAAAATCAGGGTGCTAAAAAAGCACCGCGGCAATTTGTAATGCGCCTGAATTCGGCGGGTGGAGGGGGCGTGCTGGAGGCGGAGTGCCCTACAACCGTATAAAGCAACACATTTATAGCTTCAGTACCGCAAATCCAGGCGCATTACTGTTGGAAAGGTCCTTTGGTTTACCCCGAGCCTGAAAATTTTATTTTAATACAGAAGTTGCCCCGAATTTAAAGACCCCCATAAGCACTAACTTCTATTTTTGTGGCCAAAAAAATGGTGCCCGGGCACCAAAAATCATACATTTTCGCCCAATTTTTCCAAACACCCACCTCAACATTAAAATTTCCAACTAACTTGGTAGAAGAAGAAAAATTACAAGATGTAGCAAAAAGTAGGCATATCTGAGTTGATTCAAGAAATGTTGCCATTTTTATAGCTTCCAATGTCATGAAAGGTGAATATTGTGACGGATTCGCAGGAGGCACAACAATTGCTGACAGTGTATAGTTATTTTATTGGAACAAGCCTTTCTTTTTTTTTTCCCCAAAAATTCATTTGCGATTAAGGGGTGGAAGAAGTGTAAAAAACATGAAGAATTTCGCTTTTTAAGTTCAAGGTTATATTATACTATAGGTTAGTATCATATTCATGTTATATCATACAGAATGTCTGTGCTAATTAATCTTTGCTGTTCAGCATGTTTCTTAATGACATAACACTGTGTTGTAGGAGCTAGAAATTAAAGATTATTTTATTTTTATCAATTTACATTTTTAGTCCGGTGAATGGTTGTGTAGGCCAGTTCACTGCACTGCTTTGCCTGAAGATTTGTAATTCTTTTTAAGACAGCCTGTTCAGAAGGTGCTGCCTTTTGGGTATTATTTGCTATATAAGACTATCTGCCGCCAAGATTGCTACTTAAAATGTAAAGTCAAGATCTGGCTATGGTATGAAGAACATGGTAGATTTGAGAAGAATATCTTATTTTTCTAATGGTGTTTTTTCGTTTTATAAACTACAACTCTAGAAAAAAAGAAAAAGTTGATTTTGCTTGCAGTCTAATGGTTTACAGTTTTCTTTTAAAATTGGTGGGCTTGGCAGATAGTCTATGGGTCTATGGCTTGCTCTATTCACTTTTCCCTGCTGTGTAAGAATGCTCTTCTCAGATACACTATTATCACTGACCAAAGACTGCATTCTATAACTTTACCCTGAAAGGAAGGATATGGGACTTTTAACAAACACAGATTGAGAAGAACAAAATCTTGAAATAAGCTTTAACAAATTTGTCTTTCATTATGTTCATGTATCATGTTTTTAAACACCTTGTCAGGAAGAACAGACATTTTACATTTTAGACATCTGCTTTTTATTTTGCACGGTTATAGTTATATTGTGTCTTTAAATGGGTTGTCCAATTTGTTTTATTCATTAAAGGGGTATTCCCAGCACATTGATTAGTTTTAGACATGTAGGCAAAGGTAAATAACAAAATGCATTGCTGTTCTGATTTTGCTTTGTTTCAGAGCTAAAGGAGATCATATCTCTTGATTGTGAACGCAAGCTTTTCTAGGTTACAAAACAGCTCTCATTGCTCCAGCTGCCCTGTCCGACCATGGTGAAGTCACTCCCTGCTATATCTTATCAGCAGCATAGAAGCTTGTTTATTACTGATAAACTTTAATTTTTTTAGAGCTCTGTAGCCTTCTTCCCTAATGTTTAAACCCTTCTGATATCAATGTTTCTCTAACACGCTCAGTTAGGAATAGCAGAGCTCACATACCAATCACTGGTATAGAACTGTCCACAACCTAACAAGGAAGTGTGAGCTTAAAGCTGACTGTTGCTCTGTGAAACATCATGGTGAGACAACCCCATTTAATTTGTAGGTTGTTGGTGGCCTTTGAAGATAAAAAAAATGTATTTACCTTGCCTCCCATCTTGAACCCAGCACTTTTTCTGTCCTCTCTCTTTGCCGATCTTCTGTTTACATCTTAATGGGGCGTCACCATTGTTGCTGCTGATTGGTTGCCACCATCCCATCCCAATATTTTAGGGTGCTTTCACATGGTGCATTTTTGATGCGTTTTGTGATGCATTTTTTTTTATTCAGAAATGTACAGCTTTAGTTACTGTGCATTACTGCAAAAAAAAATGTACAAGAAAACGCATCAAAAAGCGCATCAAAAACTCATTGTGAGAAAGCAGCCTTACTGTCACATTGAGGGAGGTAAAGGCGCGCTGCCCTAGATGGTAGACCCCAACTGTGCGGCAGTCTCTATGCTAGTAAGTGCAGGAGCCATCAGGTGGAAGAATAGTTGATCAGTCTGGGTCAGTAACAGAACAGATACATCAGGCCAAAAATCAGAAACCAAAGAGAGTAAATGGAAAACACGCCAAAGGGTCAGAACATGGTCGGGAGCAAGGCACCAAATCAGGAAGCGAGCTAAATTCAGGAAACAAGCCTAGGTCAGGAAACTGGGAGAAGCAAAGTAGCAAAACACAGGTAAGCTTGGAGATTTCAGTAGGTTTAAATAGGGCCCGGAATCCGCCCCCGAACCTGACTGGAGCAGTCTCCGGGTCCTCCTATTGGCTCGTGTGACAAACTCTCTATCCCAAGTAGAGACCTGTTAATCAAAGGATCTATAGCAGACCATCTCTCAGAGTGTGGACCCAAACCGGGAGACACAGGTGCAGAGCATTGCTCCGAAGAAGCTGGAAGCAGAACAGGTAAGTGCATACTGACACTTACATTACTGTTTGGGAGGAAATGATCCACATTGTTAAGTCAATGGCATGTGACTATTCAGAAGTAAACGGAAAACCAGGCAGGAAGTAGGACAGCTGTAGTGCTGAATCTGAGGAGAGGTCAATATATGTTTCTTTATTCTCTAAAGGGACGTTCACACGAAAGAGTAAAATTTAAGTGTGGAATCCACATGTATACTGCTGCTGAAAGCTGCCTCAGCACCTATTGAGACGCATTACATAAACTAGTAATGATATGTTATGCCCCTCCGTTGTGCAATGCGCCTCGAAAGGCACATTACATTCATTACCAATGATATGCTATGTGCTGCGATTTGTGCAATACACCTTTTTAGGCGCATTATATATACTATGCAAGGTATACCTGATGCCAGATTTTCGATAGGATCGTAATTTCAAGCTCACTTTACGCTGATTTAATGCGCCTTAAAACTGCCACGGCGATGTCAATTTTCAGACATGAAAACTTTTTAAATAGCATGTAGAACGCGATGTCGAAATGTAACATTCACTCGAATGAATAGTAAAATGTTCGGCTCCAGTTCTAAAAAATCGTAAAGTTCGACTAAACTTTTCTCGAACACTAGTTTTTCCTAAAGTACATGCTTATCGCATGTGGATTTAGAGGTTTTTTTTCAGATTCAGTTTTCCAGGTGGTTTGCAGAGTCCAATTCATTTCTATTTATTTTGGATGCAGGCCCGCATTAAAAACCACATGTAATGCACGTTTAAATATTTTAGACACATAATACATAATTTCTAGATTGTAGCCATCTCCTTTGACATTAATAGCAAATTTCCATGCATTTTTGACATGGAATATGTCCAAAGAACAAACATGTTCAAAGTTTTTTGATTGCACGTCCGTTTTCAAAACCACACACCAAAAATACGCTTTGTAGGAATTACAACATGTATTTTCTATTGATGTCAATGGGAATCATTTTCATTTAGTTTTCAAAGTGGATTTATAGGCAGAATCCACGTGGAATCCAACTAGAAATCCTTGTTATGTGAACAGGACTGTAGGCCACCAGAACCCTAAAAAAAAAATAATAAAGCAAAATGGGCAATCCATTAATTCTCTTCCAGATGACATCACTTCTAAATAGTGTCAGGGACACCCTGATCTTTCCCTGACTTACTCTGCCTAAACAGAGTCCCAAAAAAGGGCGAATCCGCACTTGTTCCTTATCCTGACCAAATCCTAGCGAAAGATGGCAAATATACAGATGACTAACAGGCACAGACACAGAAAACAAATAAGAACAATTTCAGATGGGCCAAGGTCAAATCAGGAGATCACGCAGTATCGAGTCAAGATATAGGCCATAGTCCAGAACCAGAGGAAATCCAACAAAATACTAAATGCACAAGCACCAGGATACAAGGAGCAATCACAAGCAATATGTCTGAAAAACAGATGGATTTAAATACCCTACCGCTGAGGTTCCGTTCCAAACCCAGCCTGAGCCTAAAATGAACAGGTGTCTCTTAAAGAAGCAGACACACACTGAAAAATAGTCTGAAACAATGGAGTGCGTAATTTTCTGAATTGTGCTTCTTGTCCTGTAGCTTCATTATCTGTAATATTATATTGCAAAGAGAAATCACTGTTTCTAATATTCAATTTCATGAGTGAAATGAGGCCTTAGAATCTAAATTTGTATTAACTGATATTTTGCTTTTATTGTGTGTAGATAAATAAAAATTTATCACACTTTTTATGTTTATTATATTTTAACTTTTTCAATGCTGTACAAACTCAAGAAAGTCATACACATATCACATTGGCCTAATATATTTTTGGGTTTGTGAAGCACAAACCTAACCAGTGTGCAAAGAGATTTTAACAACATGGAATTGGTATACAGCTGATATATCTTGACCACAGGAATTCTTATGTACTTGGGCAGTCTTGCGGCTACCGGCTTATAAACTAAATTCAGACACCATTTAATTTAGCAGACACAAATACTGCTCTGTTGCTGGTGATACATTTCAGGACCTACAGAGTAGGTACAGAATGTATGTACACAAAGCAATATTTATATAGGGAACTATTTGATTAAATAAATATAATAAATGTATTTGGAACACATAGAAAAGACAATGGGATATTATGTTCACTTTATTCTATTTGAGCCATGTGTAAAGCACTTATGTTATGTGAATGTATGCAGGGCTGCTTTTTCTGTGTTGTTGGCAATATGGTGGATTGGAATTCCTACCTCCTGTGTACAGTAGTCTGGAGGGACTAGCATGGGGAGTCCTATAGCCTTAGGAGACTGATGAATGTGTGGTCATGTTACCATTTTGTGGGTAAGTCCCTATGTTTGCATACAACAGTCAGCTTTTTAAGCAAGATGTGTGTTGTGTTAGAGTGACTATGAGCCCAAGCATTTCCAGAAGTGGGGCCAACACCTGCTGGCATAACCATAAGAGTAAAGCAAGAGTGGTGCAAGACCAAGTGAGATGTGGATTGTAGAGAGACCACTGGACTTGAACCTGTTAGAACTTTTTACTGGGCTTTGGTTGGAAGTGTGCCATGTAACTTCCACCAGGAAAAACTGGGTGAAAGGCAAGTGGAGTGGGCAGTATGAAAACAATAGAAAAGTGTGCCTACTGAACTAAGTGAGCTGGGAAAAGACAGCTTTTAGAGCAAAGTACCATGGTCCCGGTGCAGTTGCAAGAAATAGAGAGTGTACAGCTCTTGGGCGAAGAGCCTGAGACTATGTTTAACAGGAGCCGTTGGCCGGGGGTCTAAAAAGTAAAACAGTTAGTTGATGAAACTGAATATAAAATAAAAAAACAGACATAAAGACTTCATGGAGACCATTGCAATTGTGGCTGAGTTATGCAGCATTTCAAATAATAGTGCAGAATGTACGTCAAAGAAATGTCATTCAAAAAGAATCTAAAAAAAAACCTGGCAACTTTCACATGAGTGTATCGATCTAACTGCGAGTTGGAAAGCCTGAACTTATAGCATCATAGGTCTTCAAGTATTATACTTGTTTAAAATTGGCCAATATGAGATTTTAATAAATTGGCTGGCTGGCAAGTTCAAGCTTGCATTAGTTTGCATCAATGTTTAATAGTTTCATCATGACCTCGCTAATAATTCTGTATTACAAATGTCTGAATCTGACCTTACTGTGAATTTAGCTTCGTCCTGTCTTTCTAATTAATTGAAGAGCCATTCCAGCAACCAATTTTAGATGAAAAAATAATCCCAGTAGGTAAAATAACAATCTTATTCATTTATCAAAGACATAGAAGATTGATGGTAGAGAAATACCACATGGTTCATTGTCCATGATTTTATAATATTATCTTTTTATTCTTATCTTAGGATAGATACATCTTTATTCCAGGAATGTATATGTATTGGCTGGGTAGTGGATCCTCTGGACCACCGCAAGCGATGATAGCTAAGCCACGCCAGGGAGCGGAGTCTAAGTAGCCCCCGGTATTCACCAGAGCCCGCCGCAAAGCGGGATGGACTTGCTGCGGCGTGAGGCTACCAGGTCGCTACCCCTGACGTGACTTGCTTGCGATGGTGGCCGAGGTGCAGCGTGGTACAGAGTCAGGGCTGGCGGCAATGGTTTGTGGTCATGGACAGGCAGGAAGGTCAGGCGGCAGAGGTTCGGAGTCGAGAAACGTAGCAAGAGGTCTGGTACACGGTAAGGCGAGAATACACTTAGGCAACGCTTTTACTAAGGCACGAGGCAACATAGATCCAGAAAGGAGTGATTGTGGAGCGTAGCCTTAAATAGGGGAAGCGCCCGGCAATTAGCCAATTACCAGAGTGCTGGCCCTTTAAATTTCCAAGAACAAGCGCGCTCGCGCAGTAGGGAACGGGCACATGCGCCTCGGCCGGCAGAGGGCGCGGACGGGTCAGGAACGAGGTCAGGTGAGTCTGAGTGCTGCGGACCTACCGCTCGTCCCGCGGCCAGCGGCGCCACCCGACCCCGGCAAACACCCGGGGGGGGTGGCCCGCGGACCGAGGGGCGGGACCACCCGCGACAGTACCCCCCCCGTAGGTCTCCCCCCCTTTTTAGGCTGAAGGAACTTACGGATCAGATCTCAGTTGAGGATATTGGACTCCGGTTCCCAGGACCTCTCTTCGGGGCCGAAGCCCCTCCAATCTACAAGAAAGAATCGCTTACCCCTGATGGTCTTCATGTCTAAGATGTCCTTCACTTCAAAAACATCAGGGGACTCTAGCACTGGAGACGAAGCAGCACTCCTCTGGGAGAACCGGTTCAGGGCTAGAGGCTTTAGGAGGGAGACATGAAAGGCGTTAGGAATCCGGAGAGATGGAGGTAGGCAGAGCTTGTAGGACACCGGATTCAGTTGCCGAAGTACTCTGAAAGGTCCCAGAAACCGCGGACCCAATTTATAGCTAGGGATCTTGAGGCGTATGTATTTGGAAGAGAGCCACACTTTATCCCCTGGGAGGAACGTTGGGGACGGTCTTCTCCTCTTGTCAGCTTGGGTCTTCATGCGGGCTGAAGCCTGGAGTAAGGCTTGTCGGGTCTCTCGCCAAATGACCCCGATATCCTGAACCTGGTTGTCCATGGCGGGAACCTCGGAGGCAGAAGCCAAGGGGAGGGGGGGCGCGGGTGACGACCATAGACCACAAGGAATGGAGAACGGCCAGTCGAGTCGGAGTCCCGATGGTTATATAAGAACTCGGCCCATGGAAGCAGTTCGGACCAGTTGTCCTGGCGTCCGGACACAAAGTGCTGTAGATACTCCCCCAATATCTGGTTTACCCTCTCCACCTGAAAATTTGTCTGGGGATTTGCAAGCGGGAACATAGGGCACGCCAAAACTTAGAGACAAATTAGACGCCTCAATCGGAGACTATGTGGGATGGTAAACCATTGCAGGCGAAAAATGTGATGGAAGAAGTGGCCCACCAATTGGGGAGCAGAAGGGAGACCAGGAAGCGGCAAAAGTCGGACATCTTTGAAAATCAGTCACCCAGATGACTACCCAGATGACCGAGTTTCCCGAGGAAGGAGGAAGGTCCGTGATAAAGTCCATGCCTATGTGTGTCCATGGAGACTCCGGAACAGGCAGAGGGACTAAGAGGCCTGCGGGCCTGTGGCGAGGAACCTTGTTTTGGGCACACGTGGTGCAGGAGAGAACGAAGTCCTTGACATCTTGGAGCAGAGTTGGCCACCAGTAGTGTCGCGAGATGAGGATGTAGGATTTCCGTACGCCGGGGTGGCCGGCCAGAAGAGAACTATGCCCCCAACCCTGAATTCTCCTCCTGAGTGCAGGACGCACGTAGGTTCTGCCCGGAGGAACGTTACGGAGATCCACAGGAGCCGCAAGAACCAGCCGTTCAGGACCTATGATGTGCTGAGACACTGGTTCCTCCCCGGTAATGTCAGAAGCACGGGAGAGGGCATCCGCCTTGACATTTTTCTCGGCCGGTCGGAAGTGGATCTTGAAATCAAAGCGCGAGAAAAAAAGAGACCACCGGGCCTGGTGAGGGTTTAAACGCTGAGCCGTCTGGAGGTATTGGAGATTCTTATGGTCTGTGAAGACGTCAAACGGGTGTCGAGCTCCCTCCAACAGTTGTCGCCACTCTTCCAGGGCCAATTTTATGGCCAACAGTTTTCGATCTCCAATGGCATAATTACGTTCTGCTGAGGAGAAGGTTTTTGAAAAAAACCCGCATGTGACGATCTTGCCTTTAGGGCCCTTCTGGGTCAGGACCGCCCCTGCTCCCACGGAAGAGGCATCCACCTCTAGACTGAAGGGTCTCTCTGGATCCGGACGGACCAAAAGAGGTGCTGAGGAGAACGCTGTCTTCAGTCGGGAGAATGCTTCCTCGGCAGACCGAGGCTAAGATTTCGGATTAGCATTCTTTCGGGTGAGAGTCACGATGGGAGCCACCAGCGTAGAGAAGTGGGGAATGAACTGTCGGTAGTAGTTGGTGAATCCTAGGAAGCGTTGGATCGCCCGGAGACCGACAGGTCGTGGCCACTGCTGGATCGCAGAGAGTTTAGCCGGGTCCATCTATAGACCTCGATCGGAAACTATGTACCCAAGGAAAGGAAGGCTGGCCTGGTGGAACCGACACTTCTCCAGCTTAGCATACAGTCGATTGCCCTGCAGGCGTCGCAGGACCTGGCGTACTTGTACCCAATGGGTCTGGATGTCAGGGGAAAAAATCAGGATATCGTCCAAGTATACAATGACGCAGGTGTACAGCAAGTCCCGAAACACGTCATTGACGAACTCCTGAAATACGGCTGGGGCGTTGCATAGCCCAAAGGGCATCACGAGATACTCAAAATGCCCGTCCCGTGTGTTGAAAGCCGTTTTCCACTCGTCCCCTTCTCGAATTCTGATGAGGTTATAGGCTCCTCGTAGGTCTAATTTGGTAAAGACCTTGGCTCCACGGAGGCGATCAAAGAGCTCAGAAATCAGGGGTAGAGGGTAGCGATTCTTCACCATGATCTTGTTTAGCCCTCTGTAATCAATACACGGACGAAGTGAACCGTCTTTTTTCTGAACGAAGAAAGAAGCCAGCCCCGGGGCGAGGAGGACTTGCGTATAAAACCCTTCAATAAATTCTCCTGAATATAGGCCGACATGGCCTGGGTCTCGGGCACAGACAGAGGGTAGACCCTACCCCGTGGGGGACTGGTTCCGGGAAGGAGGTCGATAGGGCAGTCATACGGCCGATGGGGCGGTAGCTTCTCAGCCTGTTTCTCCGAGAATACATCTCCAAAATCCTGGTACTCCGCTGGCAGACCTTGTAGAGACTTGATGGACGACTGGGGAGGAGAGATGGACACCAGGAATGGTGCCACCAAGCAGAGATCCTGGCACTCCGATCCCCAACGCAGGACTTCGCCTGTCTTCCAATCAAGCGTAGGGGCATGATGTTGCAGCTAGGGTAGCCCCAACAGGATCGCCGAAGAAGCGCGAGGCAGGACATGAAAGGAGATCTTCTCCGTGTGTAGGACCCCTACACAGAGGGTCATGGGCCGGGTGATGAACTGAATGGAGTCGCTGAGAAGCTCCCCACTGACGGATGAGATAAGCAACGGCTTTTCCAGGCAGATTACTGGCAAGCGATAGCGAGACACCAGGGAGGCATGAATAAAGTTCCCAGCGGAGCCGGAGTCTAGGAAAGCAGGGACCCGAAGAGATAGGCCAGCATCTGTCGTTACCTCCACTGGCAACAACAGTCATGGAGAGGAAGACTGAGCACCTAGGGACGCCTCTCCTATGGCACCTAGGTGCGAGCGTTTCCCGACCGCTGAGGACGCTGCGGACAACTCCTACGGAAATGGTCCGGACTGGGGCAGTAGAGGCAAAAGTTCTACATCTGCCGGCGGGACAACTCTTCCTCTGACAAGTGGGCCCAGTCCACCTGCATGGGTTCCTCGGTGGAAAACTGTGGAGGAGGCAGCGGAGACCTTTGGAACCCGGGAGCCAGCCGAGGTAGACGGTGAGGTTGTGCCGAGTCACGCTCCTGGCAGAGCTCCTGCTGTCTCTCCGTGAAATGCACGTCTATGCGGGTGGCCAGATGGATAAGTTCGCACAAAGAAGATTGGAGATCTCTTGCTGCAAGTGCGTCTTTTACTCTGCTCGACAGGCCCTTCTTGAATGTGGCGCAGAGAGCGGCGTCATTCCACGACAGCTCGGAGGCTAGGGTGCGGAACTGGACCGCATAGTCTCCTACGGAGGAGTCCCTTTGGCGTAGGTTCAATAGCGCCGTCTCCGCAGAAGATGCTCGCGCCGGCTCCTCAATAACGCTGCGGAATTCAGAGAGGAAGGCCTGTAGGTCTGCGGTCACAGGGTCATTCCGGTCCCAAAGGGGTGTCGCCCAGGCCAGGGCCTTTCCGGATTGCAGGCTCACCACGAACGCTACCTTCGCCCTTTCGGTGGGAAACTGGTCGGCCATCAGCTCCACGTGCATGGAGCACTGCGTAATAAAGCCTCTACAGAGCTTCGAGTCCCAGTCGAACTTGGATGGTAGAGGAAGGCGAAGCTTTGGACCCACGGTTGCCAGCGGGACGGCAGGAGGAGATGGAACCACCGGTGAAGAGGCAGGTTGCTGCTGCTGGGAGGCCAGGAGTTGGCGCATCATGGCGGACAGCTGACCCAATTGCTGTGCAAATTAAGAGCAGGGGGCAAGCCGCGGCGCCAGCCGCGTCCCAGCCGCACACCACCTGCGGCGCTGCCCGCAGCACCACCGCGCGGCCGCCGCGCAGAGCACTCCTGTCAAGAAATGACAGGAGAGTTCTTCACACGCGTGGGTCTGGCCGCGGCCCCGGAGCCGCGTCAAACCCGCGACGTGTGAATATTAACGCGGTTTCCAATAGGAAACCATGTTAATAATCAAGGCGCGATTTGGCCACGGAACCCGCGGCCATAACCGCGGCCAAATCCGTTGTGTGAACATAGCCTAATACTATCTTGTGTTGTAGTGATGTTGTCGTGGTTGTGTCATCACCAGATATATTAAGTCACACTGTGTAAGAGAGATACTTTGGTACACGTCTGAGGCAATCCCACCAGTGGGTTCTGTAAGTATTAATCCAGTCAGGCCTGACATACGATGTCAGACTCTACCACAAAGGAGAGTGATTTAAACACAGATTTGTTTTGTACTGTGTTAAAGAGAATGTGCCACAAAAATGACTTATTATTTGATTCACGTTTTTATGTTAAACACATATTTTAAGAATTTTTTTTTTTTTTTTACAATTTTCTATATATAGCACAAGCTGATTAAACTGAAAGAGGACACTAATATGTATAGATAACACAGGATCTACCAGTTACAATAGGAGATAGTCACAGCTCCCACTCTCTCCCTCCCTGCACACTGACTTCTTCCCAGGTTACAGAGCATGCCCACAGCACTCTCCTATAGAAGTCAATAGGACTGATCCAGTTCACAGTCTCCTATGTGTATGAAGCTGCTCTAAATGCTGATAAAGCAGTGCAGGCAAGAATGCTTTCCCCACAATCATATATAGACGACTGAGTTGAGAAATCTACAATCAGGAAATAAAAACAGCGAAGAAGAAAAGAATGTGGTTCAGTGCCTTGTTTTAAAAAGTAAAAGAAAAATTGGCAGCACATTCCCTTTAAGCTCCCTGTTGCAATTCATTTGTACATTTGCAATTTTACAACCTTACCTGTTACACTTTTAAAATAAATCTGCCAAGTTGATTTGTCCCTAACTCTGTGAGTGTGTACTAAGTTTAGGCCAGGATTTCCCGAGTTGACCTCTGGTACAAGAGAAATTCACTCCTGCATACCTGAAGAACTAATAAGATTTGGGTGCAGACACTGTGCTTTAGTGAGAACTACACACTGGTCGAGGAGGTTGACGCAAAGGGTTGCTACAATTATACAGACATTAAACATATTGAAAGGTTTCCATCATGACCCCTTTAACCTTAAAGGTGTATTCTTGTTTCAATTATTAGCTTTAAACATATTTAAAAGGTAAATAAAAACATCAAATAGATTGCTTTTCTGATTTGCTTCACTTCTGAGTTAGGAGCAGATCTTATCTACTGCTTTTGTACACAGACTTTCCAAGCTACCGGCCACCACTCTCTCCTCTTACAGGCTCCAGCAGTTGTCTGTATGATGACTTACTCCCTGCTGTTCTTGTATCTTAAAGTACAGGAGCTTGTTTTCAGTTTACTAAATGACAAACTTGAACCCTTAGAGCTCTGTAAAAATTACAAAACT
Source organism: Phyllomedusa bahiana (assembly GCA_025379985.1). NCBI lineage: Eukaryota > Metazoa > Chordata > Amphibia > Anura > Hylidae > Phyllomedusa > Phyllomedusa bahiana. The sequence continues at coordinate 46,813 of JAODAL010011494.1, forward strand.
CCTGCACCCATGTCACTCTATCAGGATCAGCTAGGAACAGAAGATCTGAAATGGCAATCCCTGTTATAGACTCACCCACAGCCTGACCAGGAAGCATGAGTCTGAAGCTGCCTGTGGCTCTGTACAACAGCATTATTGCCCCCGTCGGATATATTTTGTGTTTGCCTGATATGGGAGCTATCTTCTATGTTTATACCTTGTGGATTTTGCAGATTTACCACTTTTTCAATGTTGAATTAAAAGTTATGATTATAGTTGGCAATCCCAGCTAGCTAGCCAGTGTGAACGTTGAGGCCCTGTACACTTCAATCCTCCATTATCAAGGGTTAAAGAGTGTTAGTCGTTTCCTCAAAGCAGGGGTTGTCAATTTAATCCTTATTGCAAATTCATAATTGATGGTTGAGAATTACCCTCCCAAGAAATTATTTCCTGTTCAACTGTAGATACTTCTACCACCTCAGAGGAACTCTAATGGGAAGCCCATGTTATCCAACTTATGATAATCTATTTTGTATCTGGGCTGGTGGTAGTCTACAGCACACTTGTTTTTTTTAACACTTCCACAAACCTCATTGACCATGTGTCACTAGGGACAAGGTACATAGATGACATTCTGGTCATATGTCAGGGCTCGAAGGAGGGGTTTGTGGAGTTTGTTGGGTGGTTAAATCAGAATAATTTGAGTTTAAGGTTTACCTTTGAAATTGACTAACTCAGCCTCCCTATTTTGGATATCTGCATCATCAAATCTAAAGAGGGGGCACTATCCACCACAATCTATTGAAAACCCACGTCAACCAACCCTCTTCTATACTGGAAGAATAGTCACCCAGTGCCCTTAAAGAAATGTATCCCCTGCGGCCTATACCTCCAACTGCGACAAAATTGTTCTAGCAGACAGGAACCTATAAGGCAAGCCTCTGATTTAAGATATCACTTTTTGCAAAAGGGTTACCCAGACGGAGTTCTGAGAGATTCCTTTAAAAAGACTCTCAGTTGTGAGAGATCATAAACTCTTGGTCCCTAGATCCGAGAGCACTGAAGGTACTTTGGTACAACCCATACGGATTATAGACAACTATAGACCAAAGATCAGAAGAAGTTAAGAATATATTGACACGACATTTGAATATTCTTACTCTGGATCATGATCTCAGTAAGTATATAGAACAACATCCTTTTCTTAGCTTCCGCTAAGGTAGAAGCCTGTGTGAGCAATTGTTGCATAGTCACTTCATTTCACAAACAGGAGAAAACACTTGGTTTAGAAGACAAATGGTGGGTTGCTTTCAATGCAGTGGATGCATAGCATGTGACTTTATTGAGATAGGTAAAACATTAATACAAGCCATTTCACATGAAGAAATAAATGCATGTAACCCTCTTGGGGACATTGTGCCAAGCTTGAATATCACTACGTGGAAATCCCTAAAGAAGCATTTATGCTATCTATCATACATGAAAAAACTTTTAGACTCTCGGTTCACATATTTTGATCAAAAGATGTTTAAGCTGCCCACACTTTCAACGTTGATCTCAAAATCGGGCAGTCCTATGCTATCTTTACCTCTCAATCGAGCCAATCAGGCCTCTCACTGGGTCAACCGACCTCCATTATTCAGACAGAAAAAATAAAAAACACCCAACCTGCAAACCCGGGCCCTTCCTTTTGAAAAGCCCCGTAAAGTGGGCGGGACAGAAAACCCAAAAAGGAAGCACCCCCTCCTTCCAAATAGGTTAAAAACAATGTACACCAATAAACTTTTGTTCTGCCCCGAAAAAACATTTCGGAAAAAACGTATGCAAACCCCGGGGGGGCCACTGGGAGGGCTGCGGCACACATTTAATTAATACATGTACACACAAAAGACCCCCGCCAGCGGCACCTAAAGCAAAAAAGGGGGAATACACTACGTGGAATTTCCCCAAAAAAAGCCCTTTTTTGCCATCTAACATAAACCTTTAAAAAACTTTGAGACTCTCCTTTTACATATTTTGATCAAAAAGTTTAAAACTGCCCCCGACCTTCCCAAAGTGAACTCAAAAACGGGCAGTCCTAAAGCTATCTTTACCCCCTCAAACGAGCCAAAACAGGGCCTCTCAAATGGTCAACCGACCCCCCATTATTCAAAAACAGAAAAAAAAAAAAACACCCAAACCCCGCAAGCTGCCCCCTTTTTTATGACAGGGTTTAGAGTGGGGCGGGGGCAAAACCCAAAAAGGAAGCCCCCCTTCCTTCCCAAAAAAGTTAAAATCAATGTTTCACCCAAATAAAAACGTATGTTTCTGCACACAAAAACATTTCCCGAAAAAAAGTATCAAACCTGGGTTCCCCTGGCAAGGGGTGCGGCACACAGTAAAAAATACATGTACAAAAACACAGACCCCCCGAAGCGGGCCCCTACTCAAAAAAAGGGCAATACACTACGGGGGAAAACCCCCGAAGAAGCAAATTTATGCACTAATCATTCATGAAAAAAATTTGAACTCCCCGGGCACATTTTTGACAAAAGATTTTTTAAACTCCCCCCGACTTTCACGTTATCCCAAAATCGGGGAGGGCCCCATGGGTAAACTTTACCTCCCAATCGAAACCAATCAAAGGGCCCCTCACTGGGGCAACCGACCCCCCATTATTCAGACCCAAAAAAAAAAAAACCCCAACCTCAAGCTGCCTTCTTATGACAGCCGTGAAAAGTGGGGGGGGACAAAACCCCCAAAAAAAAAGCACCCCCTTCCTTCCCAAATAGGTTAAAATCAATGTACACCAATAGAAATAAAGTTTCTGCAAGCCAAAAAAAATTTTTGAAAAAAAGGTTTTTTTTGTAAACCGGGGCCACTGGGGAGGGCTGCGGCAAAACCAAAGTATAAATTTTAATTAAAAGAAACATAACCCTTTCCCCCTTTGTATTTTTGCTGAAAAATGGCCAAGAAAGCAAAAATTCTGCCATGGTATGTGAACTTTTGAGCACAACTCAATGTCAGAGACTGTTACCATTTGCGACTTTATCAATTGTCGCTCAAAATTTAAATGGGATGCTTTTTGGGGGATGGATATGTAGGTAAAGTCACCCAACAATTTCGTCCAGCGGATAGGGGGGAACTTAGGGGGCGTCCATAACAAACATGACACCCCAATAGTTAGACATGTTTGGTCTACACACAACGGAAATGTTAAAAACCGTCAATTTAAAGATATTGACGTGGTTTGTCCCTCAGCAAGAGGAGGGAATTTTTGGGAAAACCTTGACCTACAAGGAAAACGGGGTGGATATTCAAGCTTGGCACAATGCATTTATTTCTTCATGTGAAATGGCTTGTCTTAAGAGGGTCCATTAAACAACCAGTGTCTTAAGTTGACTATCTTTAGTATATCTGACTCATATATAGAGATGGGCGAATTTCTAAAAAATTCGATTTGGTGACTTTGCCGAATTTTCCGACAAAATTTTTGTTTCGGTCCGAATTGCTTGGGGACGAATACGTTAGAAAGCAGCTATTTCCGGGGCTGCATAGAGCCTGCAGGGCTTTAAACCCTTTTGTCCATGTTTAAAATGCAGGGGGACTTGTTGGTTTTCATACAATGTTGTGTTTTGTATGAAAACGCATATGACTGCCCCGCTCTTTGGTCGCTCACTGACCAAAAAAAAAAACAAAGGGGGAATGTACGTATAAAAGGCACCGACAGCGGGAAAAAAAAAACTGAGGGCTCATGGCAACACATGACAAGTGTGGGGGGTAGGTAGCACCACAAGCAGCATAAAGTCAGACAGTGGCACAATGACATTCGGGAGGGGGGAAAAAAAGGGAGAAGGCCACAGAGGGGCACAATGACAAGGTGAAGTCACGCACACCACAGCAGCAGCATGAGGTCAGAGAGGCACAAGACACATTTTAGGATCACGGGCAACAACAGCACAGCAGAAAGGGGTCAGAGAGTGGCACAATGCGAGTGTGGGGGTGGCACAAACGGGAGTAGGCCACAGAGTGGCACAATGAAGAGTGTGAGGTCAGGGGCACAGCCCGCACACTTTAGGTCAAGAGTGGCACAATAAAATTCTGGGGGGGCAAAACATAGTGGGCCCCACAGGTGGCACAATGACGAGATGGAGGTCAGGGCGCAGCAGCATGAGGTCAGAATGGCCAATGACAAAAGGGGAGGGGGCAAAAACGGAGTGGGCCCACAAAGTGACACAATGACAGAGTGGAAAAGGTCAGGGCAACAGCCACAGCAGCAGCATAGGTCAGACAGTGGCACAATGACAAATTTGGGGAGGTCACCATCAAAAAAGCAGCAGCATAGGTCAGAGAGTGGCACAATGACAGAATGTGGAGGTGGCACAAACAGGGTAGACCACGAGTGGCACAATGACAGATTTAGCACGGCAGCAGCCACGCACAACATGATCAGACAGGGGGGCACAATGACAAGTGGTGGGTCACGGCACAGCCACAGCACAACAAAGGTCAAGAGGGGCACAATGACGGAGTGGAGTCACGGCAGCAGCCAAGCACACATGGGGTCGGGCAGTGGCACAAGACTTTCGGGATATGGAAAAACAGTAGTTGGCCACAGGTGCAAATGACAGAGAGTGGGGGTGACGCAGCAGCACATGGGGTCAAGAGGGGGCCAAGACAGGGTGTGGAGGTGACCGCACAGCAAAACAGCAGCAACAAAGGTCAGAGAGTGGACAATGACATTCGGGAGGGGCAAAAAAGTGGGGCCACAGAGGGGGCCAATCCAGAGAGTGGGGTCCAGTCAGCAGCTAGGTCAGAGAGTGGCACAAGACACAGTGTGGAGGGCACCAGCAGAAGCATGAGGTCAGACAGTGCAAAAGGACCAGTGTGGAGGGCCGGCAGCAGCAGCATGAGGTCAAAGTGGCCAAGACATTCGGGAGGGGGCAAAAACGGGAGTAGGCCACAGAGGGGCACAATGACAGTGTGTTTCACGGCACCAGCAACCAGCAGCACATGAGGTAAAGAGGGGGCACAATGACAGAGTGGGGGAGGTGGGGGGCAATACCATCCCGGGGTAAAGATGTGGTAGGCAATGGAGAAACTGTCAGTAGATTGTGGCTCAGGGGGGTGGGCATCAGAATGGGGCTGAGGCAGTAGTTTGAACCCAGACCTTTTTCTCACATTTGGGGTGAGGCGTCATGGCTATGTATCTGACGCCTAAGGCATTGGGTGTGGAAATCCGGCTGATCCACGCCTGATTCATCTTGAAAAAGGGCCATTTTCCACATTCCCTGGACAAGCGGTTTTCCTTGGGGTAACATGGCCCCCCCGCCGCACTGAACCCCCTCTGATCCCCCAAAACGGCCGGCGCAGGACAGCTTCTCCCCCTCAAACTCGGGAAGTTTCGGCCACACTTCCATTTGGCTGCCCATACCAAGGATCTTCAACTGGGGTGGCAGGTGCGTCCAAGTAGCCACCACCTGTTAGTTCAGGACGCTCCAGGTCCTGCTGCTTCTGCTGGCGACTGTCCCTCCTCACAGCGGGGGGAAGGAACTGCTCATCAGGAAACCCCGACTTAGTTTTCTGCTGAGGAGCTGGTTACGCTCCTACCCCCCACCTTTCCCCCCCCCCGGGGGGAGAACGTAGCGCTGAAAAAAACCCCCCGGGCAACCGTCGAGGAGGACGAGCCGCACATAGGCACGGCCAATTGACTACGGAATTTTCCCATAGTTTTGAGTTGTCCTCCCTCTCACCCGTGGGAAAAAGGCTCCCATTTTTTACCGTAGCGAGGGGCCAATAGGGGGGAGAGCCAGAAAATCACCCTCTCCCCATCTGACTAGCCACACAAATCAGCAACTGTGGGCCATCACACAAGGATCCAGGGACTCCCTGCCCCCACTCCACTGTATACGCCAGGGTGCTTGCGGTCATCTGCCTCGTCTTCCTCATCTCCATCCCAAACCCCCTCCAGCTGCTCCCCTCTCTTTCCCTGGGTAAAAACCCATCATTTTACCAAAAAATGTTTTTCTGCTCCCAAATTTTCCACTCCCTTTTTCCTCCTCCATTAGTCCGACCAGGGCCACGAATGTAGTCCCCCCACTTTCCACCCCTGCCCCCAAAAGATTTTTCACTCTGTTCCAGGGGCATAAGCAGGGAATGAAACATATTCCCCGTAGTCCCCGCACTGACAAAAAACGTTTCCTCCTCGAATGGCCTCAGCAAACCGGTTCCCCGCAGAGCGCCACTGGCGACATCAAATTTTCACAGGGAGTACTCCGTCCGCCGGGTCAAACAAAAAAACGTTAATGCCTTTCCTGTTTATACATCCCGGGCCAAAAATTGCACTTAAATTTCCCAAAGGGTGGAAACATCGCATATCGAGGGTTTTGGGGGGCCGTTCTGCCACGCAACTCGAGGAGGTTTCCCGGCTTTGTAGGAAGGATGAAGTCAGCAAGTTTCCTGCCCTTTTTAGATCTTCTGAAGACGGGGAAGACTTCAGAGACCTTTTTACAACCAATTGAACATGTGGCCATCAGGCACATGGACCATCCCCCCTCATGCAGCCGGGGGCACCATGTTTTCTCCATTTTCCCTCCCATTTCCGTTTTCTTGGCGCAGAGAAAGCCACACATCAAATTTCTTTCTCCAGACGCGGAGCACTTCCCCCCTGTGGACTTTGTTCGCCGAGGCAAGCCAGGGGGTAAACTGCATGAACCGCTGTGCCCTACACATGTGGTATGATGGGGCAGTACTTTTGGAGGGTGAGAGGTGGGGGGGGTGGAGGGCGGACTTGCGCAGGGCCGCAGTTTTACAACGGGGGAAAAAAGCGACGTCTCCCGTTCAAATTTGTTGGTGTGCCCGGCAGATAGCACATTCCCCCAATAGCCGTAAAGGGCATGAAATGGCCCTGACCGTAATACGCTCCAACGTCCGGCGCCGTGCACCTTGGCAAACCGATAAGCTCAAGGGGAAGGGCCCCCCTTCTGTTCAACATATTTTGAAAATGCTGGTACGCCTTTTTGGAAAAGGAATTACGGCTTGGAACTCTCCATCTCGGGTTGCACAACCATTAGTTCTCTGAACGGTGCAGAGTTTTACCATTTGGAAAAGGGAGGGAAAGCAGTACCCAAAAACTTGGACGTACCGGCACTTCTGCACCTTAGGAAATTTGGGGGACACATATTGTTGTCTCTTTGCAATCGCCTCGCTGAACGACTGCTGGGGCCTGAGCTGCGGGAGCAGGACATCTAGACCGGGAGATGATTTGGGAAAATGAAAACCCCTCCCTTCTGCAAAATGGGGGAGCCTGTCTGGCTGCAATGGCATGCGTGCCCCTGGGGCTGCTGGCTGCTCCGCGCGGCGGAATGGCCACCACACTGACCACATTTCTCCCAGGGCCACCGAAGGGGACGCTGCATGTGTTAGGCAGGGCCCTATGCCCAAATTAGCTCCCCGGGCCCTGCTTTACTTTCTGCCCCCAGATTCTACATATACCCATATTCGGCTCCTCCGGTGTCTTAGCAAAGAACTGCCACACCGCCGAGTATCTGATTTTACCGCCAACGCTCCGCACTGAGTGACTACTGCCGCCGCTGCCTCGCTGAGCCCCTGTGCCGCTACTTTCTTGGACCTGCGAAGTGGGTTTTCTACCCCGTGGCCGCTTGGTTCCCGACCTCACACTGCTGCTACCCTGCTGACTCACGGCCACACAACCCACTTGCTGGCTGCGCCGCCCTCATCTCCTGAAGATGATGAAGCCCTTGCTTCACTTGGCTCCCAAGTGCGGTCGGCTACATCATCATCAATTTGTGTTTCATTGTCACTGCTGTCCTCATCACCGGTCTTGGTATGCAGAGGCTGACTCCTCACAACATGACCTCCCATGCCACTCTTCACATCTATACTTTGCCGCCTACTGCAAGAAGCAGGGGATTTTGGCCTGCCTACCCTCCTCAAATTGTTCATCCTCGCTATATAGTGGCGCTGAGCCCAGACCACATAGTAGATCTCTGGCTGAGGGAGCCGGTTGGGACAGAGGCGGGTTAATGACAGGTGAGGGCCGCTGACCCGCTCCTGGGCCATGCCAACTAAGGGTTGTATCTGACGTTCCCACCGACTCTTGGCTGGGGTTGTCAGTAGTGTTGAGCGATTTTTATCGACAAAGTTGAAATCGGCAAGGTTTTTATGGTGATCGAAATTTCCAGATCATGCGATAATTAAGGTTAAAATCTGAGCATCATCTATTAAGATCGCGCCTTTTTCGGCGCTTCCTGTAATTTTTGGCGGCCAGCAAAAACAGATTACAGAATAGAGCAGGGTGAGATGTGTGTGCGACGTCATGACTGGGATGTGTATGGTTGCGATTGGCTGGAAAAATCACATGACCTCGTTTTACATAGAACAGCGTTTCCTGTTTCAGCCTCAGTGTCTCTCAGCGTCTCATATGGATAGGACCTGCGCTCTGCCTGTGGCCAAACAGCTCAGCGAAATTAGTCTATTTCTGCACAGAGAAACCTCTACTATTAGCTGTGATCCTTCCAATTTAGTTAGATTAGAGATTTGAAGATTTTATGTAGTTAGCTAGAGAATTTTAAAGCAGCATCTACCGCTGTAAATTCACGGCGGTGGGGGGGGGGGGGTCGGGGGGCCCGCAGGCGAACACAGACAAGCTCTATCTATAAAGAACACTGGATAAAGTTCACCAAGACTTAGTGTAGACATTGTAGTGGAATATCTTTATTATTAACAGTTTGCTATGGAAATATTTCCTGGATATTGGGCAGCCTGAACTTATATTGGATACACATCATTTCCTAGTAACTGCGGTCTTTTTGTTAGCTGCAAAACTCCACTTTTATTATCATTTATACTATTCGGGAAAGGTGTTCATTTTCAATTTTACCCATTACACCTGTGACTGTTGATATATCCACCTTGCATTTAAAATTACAATAAGAAATCTTGTAGTCAGCACAGGTTGTTTGTTCCCAAAAAAATACCGTGTATCGAACAAAAAACATCCAGTTACGTTTTTTTTTGACTTTTGCGCACCCAGCTTTTGTTCATTGACGCAGCATCCACTTAAATCTTAAAACAGCAATTCTATATTCACCACAGGTGAATTGAAAGGTGCAAAAAATACCGTTTATTATACCAAAACATAACAGTTACGTGTTTTTTGACTTTTGCGCACCCAGCATTGTTCATTGACGCAGCATCTACGAAAATCTTAAAACAGCAATTCTATATTCACCACAGGTGAATTGAAAGGTGCAAAAAATACCGTTTATTATATAAAAACATAACAGTTACATGTTTTTTGAATTTTGCGCACCCAGCATTGTTCATTGACGCAGCATCTACGTAAATCTTAAAACAGCAATTCTATATTCACCACAGATGAATTGAAAGGTGCAAAAAATACCTTTTTATTATTTTCAAAACATAACAGTTACGTGTTTTTTGACTTTTGCACACCCAGCATTGTTCATTGACGCAGCATCTACGTAAATTTTAAAACAGCAATTCTATATTCACCACAGGGAATTGAAAGGTGGCCAAAAATACCGTTTATTATACCAAAACATAACAGATACGTGTTTTTGGACTTTTGCCCAGTCCAGATTTGTTGATAGACACCTTGCAGTTAAATTTGAATCCAGCAATTTTGTTTTGATTAGAGGGATTTGAGAATAGCTGTGATTTGCCGTCTTTTAATAAGAGACTTTCCAAAACTATTCCATACCTTCTCAAATTTTTATATTTCTGAACATGGAGCGAAATGCAGGTGGTAAGCGAGCAAAGAGGGGGGTAGCACATGGAGGTAGAGGTACGAGAGAAGGTGCCCTTCCAGTGCTGGCGACAACACGCATGCCAGCGGATCGTCAGTTGCAGGACCGTCAGGCCTGTCATCGCTGGGTCAGGGCCCTGTGAATCTAAGTAACGTACATCGTCGCCAATCTGTCCTTCAGTGGTTAATGCAACCTGCATCTAGGAGTCTTACCTCCTCGTCCCCCGCAGTCCACGGCCACAATGTCGTCATCAGCATCATCAGCATCCGTCCAACATGAAGCACCCCCAAATGCCCAACTCCTGTACCCACCACTGCGGATCATCCATTGTCTGAAGACCTCTTGATGACAAAATGCGGTTTGGGTCAAAAAGGCATGTTAAAAAGATCAAAGGATGATTTAGTCTGCGCTGACGCCCAGTTACTGATGCCATAAAGGGGAGGTGAAGGAAGCCGGTCAATCGGCAAAAATCCCGGGCGGTCGGCAACGCTTTGCAGTGCCCCTTGCTTGCAGCCCGCAGCTTCTGGATGCAGAAAGTCAGGACGACCAAGTCACCTGTGTTGATGATGATGATGATGATGACGACTTTGGGGAAATCCATCCTGGCCCTTTTCCGCAGAATTTGCTTGCGAGCGCTTCATCAGTGGACGAGGATGAAGACGATGGGGTAGTGTCAATACGGGTCCCGCCACAAAAAGGGAGAGGGCGGTCGCAGAAGTCCGCTGATATGATACCGCCAAGCCACAGTCAGCGCAAACCCCGCTCCTCGTTTATCGCCGTCAAAAAGGTCCAGGACCTCTCAAGCCTGGGCCTTCTTTGAGCAAGCCTCTGATTCACCCAGCGATGTCATATGCCGCCCTTGCCGTAAACGCATAAGTAGAGGCAAGAACCCTTTTAAGTGGTTAACCCACCAACATGTCTAGTCACATGCAGCGATGCATGAGTTGAAATGGAGGGAACCTTGGCCAAAAAAGGCCAGACCGCGCCGGGCCTCCACCACTATCACACCCTCTGTCTCCGCCCTCCTCCCCCTCCGCCACCACCAAGCGTTCCTCAGCTGCCCATGTCTCTCAGAGTCATGATCAGGGATCAGCCTCCGCTTCAGCCTCCACCATCGCCCGAGTACCACCAGCACCACCAGAGACCCATCCTACCTCTTCTCCTTCCGCCAGTTTGACGCCCCTGTACGCCGTACAGCGGCCAGTCTACAGCCAGCCTTCTGTCTTCCTGGTTTGGGAGCAGAAGAAACACTTTAACCCAAACCATCCAAAAGCCAAAAGCCTGAATGTCGGCATTGCCAGGCTTTTGGCCTTGGAAATGTTGCCTTTCCGTCTGGTGGACACAGAGGGGTTTCCGCCACATCATGGCCCTCGCCTGCCCCCAAACCAGATGCCGAGCAGGCGTTTTCTTTGCCAGAAAAGCCGTCCCTGCCCTGGCCAGCCACGTGTCAACTAAAATTTCAAGCGCGTTGTCTGCATCGTGTCCGGAAAAAGTCCCTCTCACCACCGACACATGGACTAGTAAGCACGGCCAAGGCCGCTATATCTCTTGTGACAGCTCACTGGGGGAGCTGGGTGGATGTTTTCTGGGGTGACGGTGGCTCTCAGGCTCGGCGCACGCTCTTCACCCCCGCAGGGATGGAGCAGGGCTCGTTCCCCCAAGGTCCTCTGGTGGCATCAGGGGCCCAGAGACACCAGGCCGTGTTGAAATTAATCTGCCTTGGAGACCGCCCACACACAGGTCGGGAGCGTGGACGGCTCTCCGCAACGAGACCGAGCGCTGGCTGGTGACAAGAACCTTGTGCCAGGCAAGGTGGTGTGCGATAACGGGCGAAATCTGTTGGCCGCCATTAATCTCGGTAGGCTGGAGCACATCCCTTGCCTGGCACATGTCATGAACCTTGTCGTCCGAAATTTCTAAAGAGCTACCCGGTCTGGACTGCCTGCTGAAAGAAGGCTCGAGGTCTGAGTTCGCACTTCCGCCGTTCGCACCCTGCTTCGCCCCCTGGCTGCGTTGCAGCGTCAGCTCGGCCTCCCCCTTTAAAAACCGTCTCATTGTTGCGCGGCAACACGCTGGAATTCCACCCTCCACATGCTCCAGCGATTGTGGCAGCAGCGCAATGCCTTTAAACACAGACGAAGTGACCATGGCCTGACAAGCAGCGGTGCGGACCTCGGGGTGTTGAACCACCGAGAGTGGAGCAGGTGAAAGGTCTGCACCATCCTGCCAGTTTTGAAGACGCCACCAAAATGGTCAGTGCGGACAATGCCCTTGTCAGCATGAGCATTGTGGTGATCTTAGTTCTGGAACGATCGTTGGACACTGCTGAAACAACAGGTCCCGCCAGCAACGGAGGAGGAGACGGACACAGATGCGGACACGGAGCCTTTCTCTCCGTCAAATCCACAAGGCCCGACAGTTTCACAATTTCATCGGTCTTCATTAGGCAGTGGTTCGCGGTCCAGAGCTAGTGCAAGGTGGCGCATCAGCTCTCAGGGTGCATCATCTCGGGCAAGTCAGGGCTGTGTTGAAGCTGTGCCGGAGGCAGCGGAGGAGGCGGAGGTAGTCCTAGACCCCGATGTTACCGACGTCCCTGCCTTGGAAAGGGGTTGGCGCGAATTTGAGGCGGAGGAGGAAGATGAGGAAGATCAGTTTGCTAGTGCCCCTCGACCCAAGGCTTGGGAATCAAGGCTCCATCTCTCACATGAGTGCTTGGATGCTCCATTTCCTCCAACAGATCCTCGCATTAAGGCCATCAAAATGAACAACAGTTTACTGGGTGGCCACCCTCCTGGTTTCCCTGGTACTAAAACAAACTCAGCACTTTCCTTCCACCACCAAATAAGAAAAAATGCAGAAAGGAGACCTTTCTGATTGATCAACGGGGACATCTGTTGCGTCTGCTTCACGTTCCCCAAATTCACTGTGGAACACATCAGCGACGTGACAGCAGTAGAGTACCAAGTAGGCGTAGCGGCAGCCCGAGGCAAGGTGCGGGAAACCTAATGGGTTTACCTCTGGCAATCTTTGTTTTACCACCTCACCAACGCATGCAATGCAGGCACACAAACCAACCACACAGAGATCAGCTTAAGATCATGGTGCACGACTATCTGCGTCTCAACACCGATGTTTTTGCCTGTGTTCCGGACCAATAGACTTCTGGTATCCAAAATGGACGAATGGGCCCAGCTGGCTCGTCACCCATAAAGGTGTTGTCCTGCCTTGCAGCCAGCGTCATATCTGAGCGGACCTTCACACAGCTGGAGGAGTCATTACAGACAAACGCATCCGGCTTTCCACAGATAATGTGGATCGTTTGACTTTCATCAAGATGAATCAGGCATGGGTCGCTGATGATGTTGTGGCCCCCAATTTCCGAGGGCACCGATTAGTTGCCGGTCTACTTCACATTCCTTTTCAAACAGAAATGGTCCTCTTGAAAACTTTTTTTTTAAAAAGATCATTTCTTACTGCAATTTTTATTCTCTTTTCCTCTATTATTCTCTTATGCTGTGAGTAGACTGTAAAAGACAGCAAGGTTTCAGACAACACCGTATTCCATTTACTCCTTTATCTTAAGAAGTTTTCCCCATTGTCAATGGTTTTGAGGTCATATTGCTGTGAGATACAGATATAATTATGGTCCTTTGGAACAGAAATGTGGCTTTTTAATGGGATTTCTCCCTCACAATTTTTAATAGTGCTGAGAAGTCCATATTTATAATTTTTTTGGGGTCATGTAGCTGTGAGTACAGCAATAATCATGGTCCTTTGGAACAGAAATGTGGCTTCTAAGTGGCATTCTCCCTCACAATTTTTAACATGGCGAAATCATATTTATAATTTTTTGGGGTCAAGTAGCTGTGAGATACAGCAATAATATGGTCCTTTTGGGAACAGAAATGTGGCTTCTAAGTGGGATTTCTCCCTCACAATTTTTAACAGTGGGTGACGAAGTTCATTTTTATTATTTTTTTGGGTCATGCTGCTTTGAAATACAGCAATACACAGTCCTATATAAAAAATGTTGTTTCAACAGACATTTGTTCTTCAAAAATTGACCAAAGTGGCTCAAGGGTCATGCTTTGAATTTTGGGGCATTTTGCTTTGAAATGCAGCAATACTACAGGGCCTGTTCTAAAAAAATGTTTTTCCCAATTGACATTTGTTCTTCACAAATTTTCAAAAGTGGCTCATGGGGCATGTTTTTAATTTTTTGGGGGCAATTTGCTGTGACATGCAGCTAAATTACAGGTTCTATTATAAAAAATGTTGTTTCTAACAGACATTTGTTCTTCACAATTGTTTAAAGTGGCTCAAGGGTCATGCTTTGAATTTTTGGGTCATTTTGTTGTGACATGCAGCTATACTACAGGTTCCTATTCTAAAAAAATGTAATTTCTAACAGACATTTGTTTTCACAATTGCCCAAAGTGCTCAAGGGTCATGCTTTGAATTTTTGGGGGCATTTTGCTGTGACATGCAGCTATACACAGGTCCTATTCTAAAAAATGTTGTTTCTAAACAGACATTTGTTCTTCACAATTGTCAAGAGTGGCTCAAGGGTGATGGTGCTGTCAGAAACAGGGAAAAGGTAGGACACTGTTAATGGACACATATTGCAAAAAAGACTTGTTTTTTTCAAGATCTTTAAACATAGCTATCAATCCCCGTATTGAGACAACCCATTTAATACAATGAAAAAAAGAGAAACAAAAACATGGTGGGATTCCATCCTATTTTAAAAATGTGTTTTCTAGAAATTAACTACTAAAAAACTTGCATGTACAAAATAGCTGGTAAAAAAATTCCCCTGAATTGTACAAGGGAGGGACAATAAAACTTGGACCAGATGTAGGTTATTCAGAGGACATGGAGTATGGAGCACGGACAGAGAACAAAAGTACAGAGACAATTCCTTCAGCACGTGAGTAAAATGAGAAAACAATGCCCAAGCAAAAGGGCACCTGGGTGTAAACAGGACGTTAACCACCATATTTCCAAGTGAAACTCAATTGGTCCCTACTCATAAAAGGGCAAGCGCACCCCAGGCTTGACTGTGTACTAGGAAGGCTGGGTTCTCACACTTCCGCTTCCGCACTCTGCTTCAGCACGACAGTTTTCGTTTCTGCGTCATCAGGGGATTTAACCTGCGTGTTTTAAAAGATGACGGTTGCCACCTGGGCTCTCACCGCACCCACTGTAACTCCGGCCCTGGGTCATGCTGTCACAGGACAGTTCTAGTCAATGTCCAGGGTTTAATAAAATGGTGGTTGAAAGACTCCTTTTTCCGGCACTTTGTAAACTGGGGGTCAGACAGGTTTAATGGTCATTTCTGTGGCCCAGGACAGGGACAGATATGTCCAGTACAACTAAAATGTTTGTTGAAAAACTCCTTTTTCTGGGACTTTTTAAACTGTGGGTCAGACAGGTTTAATGGTCATTCTGCGTACAGGGCAGATATAGTTAGTGTCCAGTTTTCCAAATAAAATGGTGGTTGGAAAGACTCCTTTTTGTGGCACTTTTTAAAACTGGGGGGCATGCAGGTTTGGGGCTCATGCTGCCCTTTCCCGGACAGGGATATTCAATGTCCAGTTCAAGTAACATGATGGTTCAAATCATACTTCCTTCTTGCACTTTTTAATTTGTGGGTGATGCAGGTTTAAGGGTCATGCTGTGGTACAAGACAGGGATAGTGAATGGTCTGTGACTTTTTTTCTGTGACTTTTATAACCTAAGTGTATTGCCTAAGATGTAGCACGTATCCATTTGACTGTTGTGGATGTTAATTTCAGCTTCTCCAGCCTTGTTTGGGTGTAATAATGAAGGTGTTGTTGCTCTCCCATAGACTTTAATGGTCATCGCTCATTTAAACGATGCTCACTATCGAAAAAACCCTTTTCGATAGCGGCCGACATCGACTATGCTCGATCTCGATAGCCAACGCAATCACTCAACACTAGTTGTCAGATGTCATCTGGGAGGAAGTGGATGACCTAGTCAACCAATCAAAAACCCTTGGGTTGGCGGTCAACACACGGCCGCTAGATGACACCGGAAGTTCTGGCCTCACTGAGTGACCCCTGCTGCGTCGTCCCCTTGCTGTGCTGTGACCTGGACCTGCTCCAGGAATGTTTGTTCCACTTCCACTCGCAGGTGAAGAGCCTGCCACCTCTCTATCAGACATACTGTTTGTTCTAAAATGTACAGACACTGTTTGATGCAGATATCTGTATATGATAAATACACACCCTGTATTTGACTCCAAATGAACCCACTAAAAGCTTGGGTTTAAAACCCTTTGGGTATAAATTGCGCTCCACAAATGGGCAGGAAAAATTTACTTGTATGTGGCGTTTAAAAACACTGTGTATTTTACTGAATATAAAAGCACAAACAGGCTTAATTAACCTTCGGATATGAATTATGCTACAGGCCAAATTTATTTTTTGGCGGTGAAAAAGAACGTTTCTTTTACTAAGTACAACTGCAGAAAAATACTTAGTTAACCCTTGGATGTAAATTGCGCAAAAGAAATATGCTGCCAACAATTACCAGCTTTGTAGCGTGTTAAAATGGCGTGTATTTTACGGAACACAACAACAGAAAAAACTCTTAATTAACTTTCGGATATGAATTATGCTACAGCCAAAATGTCTTCTTTGGCGGTGAAAAGACGTTTCTTTTTCAAGTACCCAAATGCAGAAAAATACTTATTACAGTGGGGGCCAAAAGTAATTGGCCCCCTGCAATTCTGTCAGATAATACTCAGTTTTCTTCCCGAAAATGGTTGCAATCACATATTCTTTGGTATTATTATCTTCATTTAATTTTCTTCAATGGAAAACCACAAAAAGAATTTTTCATAAAAACCAAATTGGATATAATTCCACACCAAACATAAAAAAGGGGGTGGGCAAAAGTATTGGGCACTGTTTAAAAAAATCATGTGATGCACCTAATTTTGTTAAATTAACAGCACCTGAATTTACCTTGGCACGTAACAGTTTTTGGCAATAACAAAATCACACTTGCAGCCAGTTGACATGTTTAAATTGACTCAACCCTCTGTCCTGTGTCCTTTTTGGTACCACACAGGAAAAAAAAAAGAAACCAAAGAACTGCCCGAGGATTTTGAACCCCAAATTGTGAGGAAGCAGAGCAATCTAAAGGGCAACAAGTCCATCTCCAAACCTGAATGTTCCTGTTCTACAGTGCGCAGTGTCATCAAGAATTTTTAAAGCCCATTGCACTGTGGCAACCTCCCTAATGTGGACGGAAAAGAAAAATTGACAGAGATTTCAACGCAAATGGGGATAAAAAACCTCGACTAACATCCAAACCAGTTCAAGCTCCCTCAGTCCGAGGTAAAACAGTGTAAACTATTTGGGCGATTATTATCAACAAAGTTGAAATCACAGGGTTTTTTTATGTTAAAACGGATTTTTTTTGTTCACGCAAAAATTTTAGGTGCAAATCTGCCATATCTTTAATACCACGCCTTTTTCAGCGCTTCCTGTCAATTTGGGGGCCACAAATCACTTAAGAATAGAGCAGGGTGAGCTGTGTTGCACGTCATGACGGGGAGGGGTATGGTTGCGTTTGGGCAAAAATCACATGACCTCTTTTTTACATAGAAAGCCCTTCCTGTTCAGCATCATGTGTGTAGTGTCTCATAGGAGTGGGATGTGCTCGGTCTCTGTCCAAACAGCTCAGAAAATTTGTTCTTTTTTGTTCACCAGACAGCTATGCTTTAGCTGTAACATTAGAATTTAGGAATTAAGATTGCGTTTTTAGTTACTTAGGCAATTTTTAAAAGGGACATCTAGAAAGTAAAGTCACGGGGAGGAGCGGGGGGGGGGGGGGCCGCGGGCGAACACAGACAAGCTCTTTTAAAGGATATGGATATTGTGCACCCAACTTTGTTTAACATTGCTTTGCAATGGTTTTTATTAACATTTTTCTGGGAATACTTGTATGTTGGGCAGCCTGAACTTATATTAGGAGACAGATCTTTTCATAATTGCAGGTGTATTTGAAAGTGCAAAATGACCTCGTTTTACATAGAACAGCCCTTCCTGTTCATGATCATGTGTGTCACATCTCATAGCATAGGACGTGCCCCTGCCTCTGTCTAAACCTCAGCAAAAAGCTCAGCGAAATTACTCATTTTTTACAGAGACCCGCTCTACTTTTAGCTGTGATCCTTGAATTTTGTTTGATCAAGATTTCAATTTTAGGTAGTTAGGCAGAGAAATTTTAAAGGGGCATCTTTCCCCCTGAAAGTCACGGTGGGGGGGTGGGGGGCCCCCGCAGGCAACACAGACAAGCCCCTATAAAAAGGGTACTGGATATTGTACAGCCCCAAAAATTTGTTTAAGACATTGCATTCCTTATATAGGATACAGATCTTTCTAGAACTGCAGTCATTTTTTAGGTGCAAAAACCCCCTTTATTATCCGTATCATTTCAGATAGGTGTTTTTTTTTTACCCTTTTTTTGGGGCAGGCCAGCTTTGTTGATAGGGCACCCTTTCCTTAAATTTAATACACAATTTTGTATAACCCCAGTCTATTTGAAGGGCAAAACCCCCCACTTTTTATTATCTTAACCTTTCAGATGGTGTTTTTTTTTTTTTTTTTTTTTTCACTTTGGGGGGCAGGCCAGCTTTGTTGTAGAGGCACCTTTTCCCCTTAAATTTTGAATACAGCAATTTTGTAGTCCCGCAGGTCCCCATTTGATAGGTCAAAAAATCCACTTTTTTTACCGTATACTTTCAGATAGGTGTTTTTTTTTTTTTTTTTTTTTTTTTTTTTTTTTTTTTTTTTTTTTTTTTTCCCGCGCAGTCCAGCTTTGTTCATAAGGGACCTTACACTTAAATTTGAATACACAATTTTTGTAAGCACTGCCGTGTATTTGATAGTGCAAAAAAAAAACCTTTTATTATCCGTATACATTTTAATGGTGTTTTTTTTTTACTTTGGCGCAGGCCCTTTGTTGATAGAGGCACCCTTTCACTTTTTAAATTTAATACAGCAATTTTTTAGCACTGCTGGTGATTTGAAAGGTGCAAAAAAAAAAAATTTTTTTTTTTTTTCTGTATACATTTCAGTAGGTTTTTATTCAATTTGGGGGCAGCCACTTTGTTTTATAGAGGGACCTTGGGACTTAAAATTTAATACAGCAATTTTTAGTCACTGCCGGTATTTTATAGCTGCAAAAAATACCTTTTATTATCCGTATACATTTCAGATAGGTTTTTTTCACTTTGGCGCAAGCCGCTTTGTTGATAGAGGCACCTTGGCCACCTTTTAAAAAGAATTTTTGATACACAATTTTGTAGTCACTGCTAGTGTATTTGATAGGTGCAAAAAAAAAATTTTTTATATCCGTATACATTTTCAGATAGGTGTATTGTTCACTTTGACGGCAGGCCAGCTTCGTTCTATTTTGTAGAAATTTAAATACAGCAATTTTATAGTCACTGCTAGTGTAATTGATAGGTGCAATAATACCTTTTATTATCCATATACATTTCATATAGGTTGTTTTTTTCCTTTGACACAGGCCAGCTTTGTCTTGATAGAGGCACCTTGCACTTAAATTAGAAAACAGCAATTGTGTTTTGATTGAGGGATTTGAGATACTGTGATTTGCCGTCATTAATAAGATCTTTCCAAAACTCTTCCATAGCTTCTCAAATTTTTAATCTTGTGAACATGGAGACGAAATGCAGGTGGCTAAGCGAGCAAAGAGGTGGCAGGACAAGGAGGTAGAGTACTGAGAGAAGGTGCTCCTTCCTAGTGCGGGCGAACAAACACGCATGCCACGATCTGTCGTTGCAGGACCGTCAGGCTGTCATCGCTGGGTCAGGGCCCTGTGACCTCAGTAACAAACAGCGTCGCCAATCTGTTCTTCAGTGTTTAATGCAACCTGCATTCCAGTAGTCTTACCTCGCGTCCTCCCATCACGCCACAAATGTCGTCATCAGCATCATTCAGCATCCGTCCAACATGAGCAAGGCAGCCCAAATGTCAACTCGTAACCACCACTGTGGATTTAATCCATTTTCTGAAGACATCTTTGATTACAAAATGCGGTTGGGTCAGAATGCCATGTTAACAAGATCAAGAGCCAAGAGGATGTATTTTATTCTGCTCTGACGCCCAGTTACTAATGCCATCAGAGGAGGAGAAGAAGCTTCAATCGGCAAAAATCCCGGTGGTCGGCAACGCCTTTCAGTGCTCTTGCTTGTAGCCCGCAGCACCTGGATGCAGAAAGTCAGACGACCTAGTCACCTGTGTTAATGATGAGTAATGATGATGATGACACTTGGCGATCCTCGTGTTCCTTTTCCGCAAGTAATTTGCTTGCGTGCGCTTCATCAGTGGTTGAGGAGGAAGAAGATGGTGTAGTGTATATACTGTTCCATACTCAAAAATGGGAGAGGTCGGTCGCAGAAGTCCTCTGATATGATTCCGCCAGCCCACGTCCAGCGGAAACCCCGCTCCTCGCTTATCGCCGTCAAAAGGTCCAAGACTCTCTCAGCTGGGCCTTCTTTGAGCAAGCCCTCTGATTCACCCAGCGATGTCATATGCCTCATTGCCGTAAACGCATAGTAGAGGCAAGAACCTTAAGTGGTTAACCATCCACCAACATGTCAAGTCACATGCAGCGAATGCATGAGTTGAAATGGAGGGAACACTTGGCCAAAAAAAGACCCATACCGACGCGGGCCTCCAACCACTGTCACACCCTCTGTCTCCGCCTCCTCCTCCTCCCGCCACCACCAAGCGTTCCTCAGCTGCCTCATGTCTCTTAGAGTCATGATCAGTGGATCAGCCTCCGCTTCAGCCACCACCGTCGCCCGAGTACGCACCAGCACCACCAGAGACCAATCATACCCATTCTCCTACCGCCAGTTTGACGACCTGCACCCGTACAGTGGCCAGTCTAGCAGCCAGCCTTCTGTCCTTCCAGTTTGGGAAGCAAAGAAACCTTTAACACCAAAACCATCCAAAGCCAAAAGCCTGAATGTCGGCATTGCCAGCTTTTGCCTTGGAAATGGTTGCCTTTCCGTCTGTGGACACAATGGTTCGCCACGTCATGGCCCTCGCCCCCTGCCCCCAATACCAGATGCCTGAAGGCAGGCATTTCTTTGCCAGAAAAGCGTCCCTGCCCTGGCCAGCCACATGTCATCTAAAAATTCAAGCGCAGTTTTTTGTCTGGCATCTGTTGTTCCGGAAAAGTCCATCCACCACCAGACAGATGGACTAGTAAGCACGCCAAGGCCGCTATATCTCTGTGACAAGCTCACTGGGTGAGCTGGGTGGATGTCTCTGGGGGTGACGGTGGCTCTAAGGATCGGCGCACGCTCTTCAAAACCGCAGGGATTGTGCAGCTCTTTCACCCAAGGTCCTCTGTGGCTCACGGGCCCAGAGACACCGAGCGTGTTGAAATTAATCTTCTTGGAGACCGTCCACACACAGGTCAGGAGCTGTGGATGGATCTAAGCAACGAGACGAGCGCGGTGGTGACAAGAAACCTGTGCCAGGCCAAGGTGGTGAGCGAGAACGGCGAAATCTGCTGGCCGTCCTTAAATATCGGTAGGCTGGAGCACATCCCTTGCCTGGCACATGCATGAACCTTGTCTCCAAATTTCTAAAGAGCTACCCGGGTCTGGACTGACTGCTGAAAAGGCTCGAGGTCTAGGTTCACACTCCGTCGTTCGCACCCTGCCTCGACCCGCCTGGCTGCGTTGCAGCGTCAGCTCGGCCTCCCCTTCCTTGGTTTGTTAGTTTGGTTCCCCACCCCTTCTTTGTTTCCTTCAAGTCTTCTTTTCCCCTTTTTTTTTTTTTCCTTCCCCCCTGTTTTCCCGTCCCCGTCAACCGTCTCATTGTTTACGTTGCACACGCTGGAATTCACCCCTCCACATGCTCCAGCGATTGTGCAGCAGCGCAATGCCATTACGCATACGAAGTTGACCACATGGCCTACAAGCAGCGGTGCGGACCCGGGGTGATGAGCCACGCGAGAGTGGAGGCAGTGAAAGAGGCCTGCACCATCTTGCCAGTTTTGAAGAAGCCACCAAATGGTCAGTGCGATCAAATGCCCTTGTCAGCAAGAGCATTGAGGTGATCTAGTTTCTGGAACGATCGGTTGGACACTCTGAAACAACAGTCCCGCCAGCGACAGAGAGGAGAACGACACAGATGCGGACACGGAGCCTTTTCTCTCCGTCAAATCCACAAGGCCCGACATTTCACAATTTCACTCGGTCTTCATTAGGCAGTGGTTCGGGTCCAGAGCTAGTGCAAGGTTGGTGCATCAGCCTCAGGTGCATCATCTCAGCAATTCAGGATCTTTGATGAATCTGTGCCGGAGGCACAGAGGAGGAGGATGAGGATGAGGTGGAATTCCTAGAACCGATGTTACCGACGTCCCTCCTTGGAAAGAGTTGGCGCGAATTTGAGTGGAGGAGGAAGATGAGGAAGATCAGTTTGCTAGTGCCCCTCGACCCAGAGCTTGGGAAATCAAGCGAATATCACGATGAGTGCCTAGGATGCTGCGCGTTTCCTCCAACATGAGCCTCGCATTAAGGCCATCAAAATGAACAACAGTTACTGGTGGCAACCTCCTGATCCCTCGTACAAACAAAACTCAGCACTTTCCTTCCACCCAACCCAAATAGAGAGTAAAATGCAGGAAATGGAGACCTTCTTGATTGATCAACTGGAGACATCTGTTGCATCTGCTTCAACGTTCCCCAAATGCCACGGTGGACACAACAGCAGCGACGTTACAGCAGTTGAAGTGCCAAGTAGGCGTAGCGGCAGCAGCAGGCAAGTGGCAGAAGCCTAATGGGGTGACCTCTGGCAATCCTTTTTTTTTTTGTTTTTGTTACCCTCCTCACCAACGCATGCAATGCAGTGCACACATCCTACACAGCGAGATCAGCTTAAGATCTTGGTGCACGACTTATCTGCGTCTACAACACCGATGTTTTTGCATGTGTTCGCGGAACCAATAGACTTCTGGGTATCCAAAAATGGACGAATGGCTCCGGCTGGCTCGCACGCCATAGAGGTTTTGTCCTGCCCGCAGCCCAGCGTCATATCTGAGCGGACCTTCAGCACAGCTGTAGGAGTCATACAGACAAACGCATCCGGCTTTCCCACAGATAATGTGGATCGTTTGACTTTCATCAAGATGAAATCAGGCATGGATCTCTGATGATGTTTGGCCCAATTTCCGAGGGTTAACCGATTAGTTGCCGGTCTACTTCACATTCTTTTTCAAACAGAAATGGTCCTCTGAAACTTTTTTTAAAATGATCATTTCTTACTGCAATTTTTTTTCTCGTTTCCCAACAGTTCATTTTGCGTGGTTTTGCTGGGAGGAGACTGTAAAAGACAAGCAAGGTTTTCAGACAACACAGTATTCCATTAACTCACTTTAAATCTTAAGAAGTTTTCGCATTGTCAATATTTTGATGGTCATGTTGGCTGTGAATACAGCTATAATTATCGGTCCTTTGAACAGAAATGTGGCTCCAAGTGCATTTCTCCCTCACAATTTTTAATAGAGTGGCTGAAAGTCATATGTATAATTATTTGGGGTCATGAAGCTGAGATATACAGCAATAATCATGTCGCGTTTTGAACAGAAAAGTGGCTTCTAAGTGGCATTTCTCCCTCACATTTTAAAAAGTGTCTGAGAGTCATTTTATAATTTTTTGGGTCATAGCTGCTTATGAAATGCAGCAATAACTACAGGTCCTATTATAAAAAAATGTTTTTCTAACAGACATTTGTTCTTCACAATTGACCAAATTGCTCAAGTGTCATGCTTTTGAATATTTGGTCGGCATTTTCTGTGACATGCATCAACTACAGTCCTAATTCTAAAAAATGTTGTTTCTAACCAGACATTTGTTCCTTCACAATTGTCAAGAGTGGCTCAAGGGTGATGGTGCTGTCAGAAAACAGGAATAGATAGACACTTTTAAAAGCCCAAAATTTTGCAAAATGATTTGTTTTCAAGATCTTAACAAGTATCAATCCTGATTGAGACAACCCATTTAATACAATAAAAAAAAAGAGAAACAAAGACATGGGGGATTCCAACCTATTTTAAAAAAATTTTTTTTTTTCTAGATTTAAAGTACAAAAATTTCATTACAAAATAGCGTTAAAAAACCCTCTGAATTGTAAAAGGGGGAGGTACAAAAAACTTCCCAATGTATTATTCAGGGGACATGGAGTATGGGACAGACAGAGAAAAAAGTACAAGAAAATTTTCCTCCACCGTTGAGAAAATGAGAAAAAAAACCCAAGAAAAAGGGCCCTGGGTGTAACAGGAGCGTTAACCACCATATTTCCAAATGAACTCAAGGGCCACATCAACGGGGGGGACAGGCCTACCCGGTTAAAAATTTTGTGTCTGAGGGAAGGGTGGGGTTTTTCACACTTCCGCTTCCCCACTCTCTTCAGCACACAGTTTTCGTTCTGCCTCAGGCATTTTTAAACCCGCTTTTTAATAGATGACGGCCCACCTGGCCCAGCGCACCACTGTAACTCCCGGGCCCCGGGGCATCTGTGGGCCCCGGACAGGTATAGTCAATGTCCAGTGAAAAAAAAATTTGGGGGTTTTAAAGACCCCTTTTTTCCCCCGGCATTTTTTTTAAATGGGGGGGTCATGCAGGTTTGGGGGCCAGGGCTGGGGGCCCCCGGGACGGGTTTATAGCCCAAAGTCCTTTTAAAACAAAAATTTTTTTGGTTGAAAGCCCTTTTTTTTCCCGGGCATTTTTTAAAAAATGTGGGGGTCATGCTTTTTTGGGGCCAAAAAGCTGGGGCCCCGGGACAGGGATCCCTCAATTTCCATTTCAAGTAAGATAAAGGGGTTAAAATTTAAATCCCGCCTTCTGGCACTTTTTTTTGGGGGGTTTGGTTTCGGGTTTTAAAGGGTCGGGCCCTGTGGTACAAGACGGGGATAGTGAAGGGTCTGTGACTTTTTTTCTTTTACTTTTATAACCTAAGTGGGTTGCCTAAAAATGAAAGGCACGAAACCTTTTAAACTGTTGTGGATGTTAATTTCAGCTTCTCCACCTTTTTTTGGGTGTAATAATAAAGGGTTGTTGTTGTTCCCATGGGCCCTTTAAGGTCTCGCTAAATAATCGACCTCCTATCAAAAAACCCTTTATCGATAGGGGCCCAACTATCGACTATCGATGGGATCTCGATACCCAAACCCGCAATCCTCAACACTAATTTTGGTCAAAAATTGCCCCGGGCCCGGGGCGACGTGAAGCGAGAAGGGAAACAGGGGAAAAAAGGGAAACAAGAAAAAAATCGAAAAGGAATCTCGGCGCTCAGCCCGTGCGGGCATGGAGAAATTGTTTCCCCCAAAAAAATCGCCTTTATAAAGGCGGAAAACATTCTCAAAAAAAGAGCTAAAACCCTCAAAAAAAAAAAAATTCCTTAAAAAAAAATCACTTTAAAAAAATCAGAACGCCGCCAATATCAGGAATTAAAATTTTGGGAAAATTTTCCCCGGGAAATTTACAGAAATTTCCCAAATTCAAAAAAGCTTTTGTCTTTGGGTGGGCAAAAACCCGGGAAATCAAAAAAGGAGAAAACAGGGGAACCTTTAAAAAACTATGGAGAAGTATGGACCAATCAGAATCAAAGGCGGGACATTTTAAAAATACGGGAAAAAAAGCAAAAAGGGCTGTTTGGGTTGAGCTAGCGGGGGCTTGGCTATCTGGGCCCCAATCAGAAAAAGGAGCGAAAAAAAAAAACCCCCTTTTATAGCCTAGGGAAAGAATTTAAAAACCAATCAAAATCAAAGGCGGGACATTTTCAAAAAAACAGTAAAAATGCTGAAAAGAGCTAAATTGGTTTTTGAACAAAGCGGGGGGCTTGGCAACCCAGCCTTTTAGAGCGTGAACAACTTCCCCCCATTGTATTCCTATGGAGAGTTTGGGGCGAAAATTTAATTTTCCGCTCTCATTTTCCCGGGGGGGAAAAGGCATAGAGTATGTTTAAAAAAAACATTTTTATTATTTTAAAAATTTCTCTTAAAAAAGAGCTAAAAACCTTTCCCTATAAACATAAAAAAATTTTAAATTTCCCAAACCCAACGTTTTTTGTCCCAAACCCGGGCGCAACAGGGGGAATTTTGCAATAAAAGAAAATTTTCCCCGGGAAATCAGAAAATTCAAATTTTTGTAACCCGTTTCTTTTTGGGGTGGGGGCAAAAACCCAAAACCAAATTCAGAATAGGAGGGGGACAAAGCCCCCAATATACCCTTTGGAGAAGTTTTAAAAAGGGCGGTTAAAAAATACAGTAAAAAGCAGAAAAGAGTTTATTGGCTGAGCAAGGGGGGGCTTGGCTTTTCCCCGCCACTCAGAGTGGGCTATTTCCTCCCAAATTGTATTTATGAGAGACCGGCCCCCAATGCAACCCGGGCCGCTCGGGGGCGCCTTTCGGCGGGAGTATAAAAAAAAACCCAAATTTTTTATTAGTGTAAAACATTACCCAAATAAAGCGCTAAAACCCTTCAAAAAAAATAATTTTAAATCCCTAACAAACGCGTTTGTCACCCGAGCCCCCTGGGGGGGCCTACATAAGGAATTGCAATATAAAAATTTGGGGGGGAAAAAACAGAAATTTTCAAATTGTTTAACTCCTTTTGATTGGCCCGGCCCATAAACCAGCCAAACAGAATAGGAGCGACAGCCCCCAAATACAATCCTATGGAGGTTTATTGACCAATCAGAATAGGAGCGACGGGGGGCCCCCAACTAACCTATTAAAAAATTGACCAATTCATTTTCAAAGGCGGGACATTTTTAAAAATTTACAGTAAAAATGCAAAAAAAAGGAGCTGTTTGGGTTTGAGGGGGGGGCGGGGGCTCGTCCACTTAGCCAACCCGGCCCCGGACCCTACTTTCTCATAAAGAGTTTTTGGGGGAAAAAAAATTTCCGGGGTGAGTCGGTTAATTGGGCTAACTTAAAAGGGGCCGGGGGAATTTTTTGGCCCAATGGGAAGCGACGACGTTTCCTTGGGGTTTTTCTAATGCAATCGGGAATACAACATTACTTTGGCCCCAAATTTAAAATTAAAAAAGAGTAAAGAATTTGTACCGATTTTGTATATAAAATGATAATAATATGGGGAAACCGAAAAAAAAAAAAAATAAATAAAATCATTTTTTTTTCTTTATTTTTGTTACCCCCCTACCAAAAAAATAAAGTGGCTACCAAAAATAAAGAAAAAAAAAAATTATTTTATTGAATTTTTTTTTTTTCATTCCCCCAATATTATTGGGTCATTTTTTATACACATCGGTAAAAACCCTTTTGTACTCTTTTTCCCTTTGATTTCGGCCATGTACTGTTTTTTTTCCCGATTGCAAATTTGAAAACCCAAAGGGCGTCTTTTTTTCTCCCAAAGGCCAAAAAACCCCGCCCTTTTTAATTTAAACCAAACCCCAAGCTCGCTTGGAATTTCTTTTTTTCCCCAAAGAACTCTAAAGAAAAGTAGCTCGCACTCTGATTGGGCCCGGGGTAAGCCAAGCCCCCCGCTAGCCAACCAATTTAGCTCTTTTTTGCATTTTTAACTTTAAATTTTGAAGTCCCCCCCTTTTAATATTATTGGTCAAATTTCCCCCCATAGGGTTAGGGAATTTTGGGGCCCTTTCGCTCATATTCCCGATTTGTCAATACACCTCCATAGGTATAATTGGGGGCTGTCGCTCCCCCATTCCGATTTGGGTTTGGGGTTTTTTTTGCTGACCAAATCAGAAAAGCTTAAAACCCAATTTTGAATTTCTTTATTTCCTCGCAATTCCCCTATATTGCAATTCCTTAAGTGCCCCGGTCCCCTTAAAATGATTTTTTTTTATAGAAGGTTTTCGCTCTTTTCAGAGAATTTTTTTACACTTAAAAAAAATGATTTTTTATTCATTTTCTCCCATGCCCCACGGGGGGCGAATTGGGTTTGCGCGAACTCTCCATAGACTACAATTTGGGGGAAGTAGCTCCCCCGCTCTGATTGGCTGGGGAAAACCAAAACCCCCCTAAGCTCAACCAATCAGCTCTTTTTTGTATTTTTTTACTGTCTTTTGAACTTGTTTTCCCCCTTTTGATTTTGATTGGTCAAAACTTCTCCCCTAGGGTATAATGGGTCCCCTTTTCGCTCCTATTCTGATTGGCTGGCTTCTGCCGACCAATCAGAAGAGCTTAAACAATTTGAAATACTTATTTTTCCCCGGGAATTTTCCCCCATAAAATTTCCCAATTTCCCTTTTTTTGCCCCCGGTCTCGAAGGGGGGACAAACCCCGTTTTTCGGGATTTTAAATTTATTTATGTTTATAGAAGGGTTTTAGCTCTTTTTTTAGAAAAATAAATTTTTTAAACTAATTTTAAAAAATTTTTTGTTTTTTAATCTACTCCATGCCGCACGGGGGGCCTTTAGAGCCGAGAAATTTTAAATTTCGCCGGGTCTCTCCATAGACTTTCAATGGGGAAGTAGCTCGCAACCCATTGTTTTGGGGTAGCCAAGGCCCCCCCTAGTTCAACCAACCCGCTCTTTTCTGCATTTTTACTATATTTTGAACTGTCCTGCCTTTGATTCTGATTGGTCAATAGTTCTCCATAGGTTTTAATGGTTCACTGTCGCTCCTTTTCTGATTGGCCGGGTTTCTGCCGACCAATGAGAATAGCTTTCAGAATTTGAATTACTGTATTTCCCGGCAATTTCCAATATCCTAATTCTTGATATAGCGGCGTTCTAGAGTTTTGGAAAGTGATTTTTTTATTATTTATTTTTTCTTTTTGAGGTTTGAGCTCTTTTCTGAGAATGTTTTCCGCCTTTATAAAGGCGATTTTTTTATTCATACTCCGCACGGACATCTTTAATGATTTCTCGCTGTTTTCCGAATCGGAATACATGTTCGGCGCAGTCCCGCACTGCGCCTAAGTCCCGCACTGCGCCTCATACACTGGCGAGGCACAGTGAACTTTTCCCCGTATATATGAGCGCACCTCCTCGGACGGCGAATATTAGGCGCAGCGCCGCACTGCGCCCATGTCCCCGCACTGCGTCTCACACACTGGCGAGGCGTGGCGGACTTTACATGATATGTATGAGCGCACTACCTCGGGCGGCGAATCATAGGTGCAGCGCCGCACTGCACCTAAGTCCCGCACTGCGCCCCAAACACTGGCGAGGCGCGGCGGACTTTACATAGTATGTATGAGCTCGCCCCAGTGCCGACATAAATCAGGCGCAAATTTCACCGAAAAACTAGCGGAAAGGTGCGCCCCGACGTGGTGAGCTTCATAAATGTCGCCCAAAATTGGCTGTGTTCACATTAGGCAACTCAGTGACACATTTAACATCAATAACTCTAGCGGGTATCTGGCTGGAAATGGCACCCACCTGTAGGTCACCACAAACTACAGAACATACTATCTCTGTGATATTGTTACTACTGTCCTCCATAACCTCTGGGGAGAATTTATCAACTGCCTCAGAACCGGGCACTTCTTTATCATCTGGGGATTTAAACCCACTCACCTGCTTCTCACTAGGGTTCCAGCATCCACCCACCTCTGTGGGGTCTAGCAGCTCACTCCTTCCATCCCTGCAGTCTTTGTGACCATGGCAGTAAAAGCTACTGGCAACACAGCAACTACTGGAGCAAAAGAAATCCGTAGGACTACAGATCTCAGCACGGCATTTCTCTTCATACTCTGCAATGCTACACTCCAGCTTTCCATCCCAGAGTGTCCACTCTGTAATACACTGCTCAGGGCTGCACACAGAATCTGCCTCAGCACATGTTATCCTTACACAGGCATTTTCATCACTATCTGAGGCTGCATTCATGCAGACATACACCTCAGAGTCTGGACACACCCTCATTAAATTAGTCTCACACATTGTAGAAGAGAAAACATTCTCAGGACTTCCAGGCTGCACACTGAAACATGAAAGCTCCTCTCTGGGACCAACAACAGTCACACAGAATGAGTGGCCATCAATCCCTGGGCACGCATTACCTGCGACTTACAGGCTACTACCAGGTACACACAGTTTGCTGGGGTTACTAGTAGACACATTTACTGATTGGACTCCAGACACTTCACACACAGCTGCCGGGCCCTCATATTCACAGGTCTCCACAACTGGAGATGCAGAAGACACCTTGTTGCTAGGGGCAACCACATTAGCTCCTCCTGAGTCTGTAGGATTAACCCATGTCTCCATATTATCATGCACCCCAGGACACACATTCTCTGCTATACTCTCAGCACGGTTAATCCTTACCTCCATTTCCTCCTTCTTCTCCTCCCGTCTCCTAAAACTAAACGTGGAGAAAACTGAATTCATTATCTTCCCACCGTCCCCCTCCATCCCTCCACCTGATCTCTCTATCACTGTTAATGGCTACACTCTCTCACCAGCACCACAGGTCCACTGCCTTGGGATAATCTTTGACTCTAATCTGTCCTTCAAACCGCACATCCATACACTCACCTAATAATATAGAGGCACACCTGAGCTTTTCTGCTCTACAGCTTGGGTTGGCACTACTTCATTAGCTAGTTCACACTCTGCTTTCATTGCACACCTAGCCCTGACAGCCATAACCTCCAGGGGCAGACCTGAGCTGCTCTCTGCTACAGCACCTCATGTCACTTGTTCACACCTAACAGTAACTGGAGCAAACTTTGTGATACCGCTCCCCTCCTCCTGCTCAGGTAGTCTGGCAGAGCCATTGATTACAGGCCCCTTTTTTCCGCCTTTGTAACCTTTGAAACAGGTAATATAGTGCATATGTCCTGAACATAGAGTCCATCAGACTTTTCTAGTCCAAAATACACAGTGTCAGTCTTGTCAACTCTCATCCCAGGGACTTTTGGAGAAGACCACTCTGGCTCTTCCCTCTCAGGCATTGGCACCCCAAACTCCATAGGGGGCACTTCTCAGGAGAAGTCACTTGTTTTCCTCGATATCTTGGCTGTTGCCCACAAATGTCTGAAATGGGGGAAATCTCTGCCAAGTAGACAGCCGGACTGTAGGTTCTCACAGACCCTAAGCGCATGCACGACAGTCCCACAGCAGGTTTCAAAATGCATTAGAACGGTCTTACCATATTCTGGACGGGTCCTCCCACTGGGTACGATGTCCGGGTGCACTTTGGAGACATCTTGGCGACAGTCCATGTCCACCCACAGTGGGAGACCATCCACCAGCAACCAATGCATCCGTGGTGTCATATTCTCTGACCTCCATATCCAAGGACCCTCAGGAGCACATCCCGCTTGATGGCCGCTCCAGCACAGCTCCTCCTGCCGGACAGTGGTTTTCCACTGTCGAGGTTTGTTGCCCTTAGCAACGATGGGATCCCTGTATCTTTGCCGTCTGCTCTTCCTGGAACTTGCCTCAGCCTTGGGAAGCACCCCAGACCTTACAGCAACAGGACATCCTTTTGCACATGTGCCCCTCTGCTAACATCCAGAACAGAGGTTAGGCTGGTCACCCTTGGCAACATAACCTCCAACCAGTGTCTCTGGGCATTCAGACGACCGGTTAGGTTTGGTACCAGTCTTCTGTACTGCCTGCTGGGTGGTGATACGGTGCACCAGCTCAAAAATATCCTCCATAATCACAACAAAAATTTTTCAGGCAGCACGAAAGTCTCTTTATAGGGGTGCGTCCCCAGTCTCTCCAGAGACAATCTCCTGCTCCACTGAGGCAGTTTCTTTTATTCCCCAAAGGCTGCTGCGGGTGTGTCTCTCTTCAGAGAAATCTTTCCTCACCCAGAGCAAACATCCAACAGTCCTATATAAACTGCATTTTCTGCACCATTTTGTGCACACATCAATTTAGTGCCAATATTTGCCCATCGCATACCTCCACCATATGTAAGCTGCCGCTCAGCTTTGGGACGCCATCTTGCCCCGTCCCGGGGGTTTCTCGCTTTGGATCGCCGTCCTTGGTAGAACGAAATTGGCACACCGACACTAGGCTTCTCTTTATGGCTTCAGCCCACTTTATTAAGGCACAGGACAACAAAACAAACACATAAAAATAAATCCTTGGCAGTCTGGCCACTAACTTAGACACAGAGTCCCTCTCTGTCTAGAGGTCTGTGCCTATCACACAGTACCTCAAACTTACAGTGCTTACTGTGTAGCCGCTGGGGGCCAGAGCTCTCTTCCCAGCTCTGCTACTCCACACAATCCGGTAGCAGCCACGCCCCCCGATCATCTGGAAAGACAGGCTTTTTATAGCCATCTAGAGACTGGCCCAAAACCCGACATGGAACCTGGAGACCTGGGACGCGGGAACAGCCACCCACCCATCTGCAGCTGTTCCGGGGAAGCCAACCCATAATGACTGGATACCAGCAATGCTACATACAGCTGTCAGCAACCTGGTGTTGCTGACAGATAACCATTGGCTCCCCCCACCAAGAGCCGGCTCTTGGTGGCACATCTCTAACAGGATGACTCCACCTAGTGGCAGAAACAGGCAACTACTCTTAGCCACTCTGCCACAGTATATACGTCCCCTCAGTTAGAAAGGTATATACGTCCCCTCAGATAGGAAGCTATATAGGGCCCTGCAGTTAGACAGGTATATATGCCCCCTCAGATAGGAAGCTATATAGGTCCCCACCATTTAGGCAGGTATATATATGTCTCCTCAGTCAGGCAGTTATATATTGTCCTCTTAGACAGGCGGGTATATAAATATAGGGGCACTCAGGCAGATATACAGGGGCACACAGCAGGTATAAGAGATGGGAGCTCAGGCAGGGAAAAGGGGGCTCAGGAAAAGTGTTTATAGGGGACACAGGCAGCATAAGAAAAGGGGACCGGGGCGGTGTATATAGGGGCTCAGCAGGTGAAAAGATGGGGGCTAGGGGCAGGTGTAAAAGGGCTCAGGCAGGCAATAAAATGGGGGCTCAGGCAGTGTAATGGGGGCTCAGACGGGGCATATAATATAGGGGCCAGGCAGCATATAGACATAGGGGCTCAGGCGGGTGTATATAGGGCTCAGGCAGGCATTAATAGGGCCAGACGGGCATATAGAATAAGCTCGGGCATTTGTAATGGGGGCTCAGGCAGGCAATAGATATGGGAGTCAGGCAGGCAATAAATATGGGGGTCCGGCAGGTATAAGAGAAGTGGCTCAGGCAGGCATATAGATAAGGGCTCAGGCGGGGGTATATGGGGGGTATGGGGGGGTATATAGGTATAGGGGCTCAGCGGGGGTATATAGGGTCAGGCGGGGGTATATGGGGGCCAGGCGGGCATAAGAATAGGGGCTCAGGCAGGGTATATGGGGGCTCAGCAAGGGTGATAGGGGCTCGGGCAGACAATAATTAAGGGGCTCGGGCAGGGGGTAATAGGGGCTCATGCAGAGGTATATGGGGGCCGGCAAGGTTATATAGGGCGCTAAGCAGGCATATAGATATAAGGGGCTCATGCGGGTGTAATAGGGGCTCGGGGCCCAGGGGTATATAGGGCTCGGCAGGGGTAATGGGGGCACCTAAAGGGAAAAATAACAACATTAATCTTACCTTACCTCTTCCCCCCGGCCGCCTTCCTTTTCTTACCAGCCGCCGGGTCCTCCGGCAGCTCCTCGGGCACACGCCCTATGAGGGGCTGTGCGCCTGAGGAGAGGCCATCGCGATGAAATCACTAAACGCGACGCTGCCCACTGAGCCACACGGGGCCGCAGCGAGTCCTCGTTCTTGAGGCCCCCCGGGCGGCCCCGCTGTTCAGCGATACTGTCTGCGGAGCAGGGGCGCCCGCTCTCTGCTCCACAGAATCCCGCACTCATGTACGTTCTGGGGGACGCACCTGCAGCTAAGGGCCGTGGGGTGCCCCCCGGCCCACGGACGGCCTGGAGCCCGAAGGTTCGGGGGCCCCTGCCTGCGCCCCTTAGGGACAGACAGAGGTGGCGTCCTGGCGACGCCTACCCGGCCTACCTTTCTTTCCCGCCCTGCTTGGAAAATTCGCAAAAAAAATATCTGCCAACAATTACCACTTTGTAGCTGTTAAAACGGCGTGATTTTTGGGGCCCACAACAACAGAAAAATTTTGTAATTAACCTTCGATAAAAAAAGCACAGCCAAAATTTTCTTCTTTGGCAGTGAAAAAGAATGTTTCTTTTACTAAACAACTGCAGAAAAATACTTAGTTAACCCTGGATGTAAGTTGCGCAAAAGAAAATGCCCAACAATTACCAGCTTTGAGCGTTTTAAAAGGGCGTGAATTTTACGGAACACAACAAAAAAAAAACTTGAAATTTAAACCCTTTCGGATATAAATTTAAATGCACAGCCAAAATTTTTTTTTTGGCAGTAAAAGGGAAACGTTTTTTTTAGTGACCACAACACAGAACAACGCTTAATTAACCCCCTTTTGACTAAATTGCGCAAAATAAATGAGAAACCCCAAAAATTAAGTGCTATTTGGATTTGTAAAAAACGCTGTTTCTTTAACTGAATACAACGGGAACAGGCTTGATAACCCTTGGATATTAAAATGTGCTTGAAAAAATCAGGACTTTTCCTAGGCAAAATTTTTCATCAGGGCGATTGAAGAAATTTCACCCCCCCCCCCACCCCATGTAACATAATGTGCCATAATAAAACACATGCATCACCATAAACCCAAAACCAAAAATACAAAAAAGCTTTACCACAATTGCTACATATAAAATTACAATAAAGTCATACAGTTACCAAAAAACACTGCTACACCAACCAATCCCAAACCACTAAGACCACATATCACCAGCACACAGTGACCGAAAAATACTACCAACCATGACCACATATCATCACATATGCCAAATACAGCAACACCGTGACCACATACACCACACATAGTAACGGGAATAATACAAACAAACCCATTACTGAATACAAACCCTTATCTTCAACCTATTACCAACATACATGGGGGGATACCCCCTGAACACAGCTCTGCAACATATAAATGGTTAAGAAAGTTTTTTATCAGTGACCCCAGGAGACGCTCTGAGAGGGTTTTTCTCTTTCTCTTCTTCTTTTTCCCTCTGCCCCCAAAGCCTGATGACACTCCCGACTCTTTACTTTAAAATTTACAAAACAAATACTTAAGACCCTCACTTTATCAGCATTCCAACCAATTAAAATCCTAACAAACTCCCCTCTATACCCTCAATGGTAGCCCGTAAAAGCCCCTGTAGCCCCATAAACCCCCTGTAGCCATATCCCCTGTAGCCAGTTGAGCCCCCCTTAGCCCGTTGATGCACCCTGTAGCCCGTTGATGCCCCCTGTTTCATAATGCCCCTGTAGCCATGATGCCCCTGTAGCCAGTATGCCCCCCGAACCAGTGATTTCCCCGAGCCAGGGTGCCCCCTTACCAGTAGCCCCCCCGTAGCCCGTGAGCCCCCCCTTGTAGCCATGAGCCCCCGTTTACCAGGATGCCACCATGTAGCCATAATGCCCCCCTTGTACCAGTGTGCCCCCATTTTTAGCCAGTGATGCCCCCATTGTAGCCAGTGATGCCCCCTTGTAGCCAGTGATGCCCCCCGTAGCCAGTGTGCCCCCATTTAGCCATGATTTCCCCCCTTTTACCATGTTCCCCTTGTAGCCCGGTGTCCCCATGACCAGTGTGCCCCCCTTGTACCAGTGGCCCCCCTTGTAGCCAGGAGCCTCCCTTGTACCTGGAGCCCCCCTTTAGCCAGGGTCCCCCATTGTAGCCAGTGTGCCCCCATTGTAGCCAGTTCCCCCATTGTACCATGATGCCTCCCTTGTACAAGTGTCCCCCCTTTTACCAGGGTCCCCCCCTTTTAGCCAGGATGGCCCCCCCTTGTACCAGGATGCCCCCATTGTACCAGGATCCCCCCTTGAGCCATGATGCCCCCCCCCTTTTACCATGATGCCCCCCTTTAGCCAGGGTGCCCCCCGTAGCCAGTGATTGCCGCTTGACCAGTGATGCCCCCCTTGTAGCCCTGATGCCCCCTGTAGCCAGAGCCCCCCCCCGTAGCCAGTGATGCCCCCCCTTTTAGCCAGTATGCCCCCCCTAGCCCGTATCCCCCTGAGCCAGGGTGCCCGCCTTGTAGCCATGATCCCCCCTTGTAGCCAGTATCCCCCCCCCCCCCCTTTACCTGAGGCCCCCCCCTTTTACCATGATGCCTCCCTTTTTTAGCCATTTATTTTCCCCGGAGCCAGTGATGCCCCCCTTGTAGCCGTGGGTTGCCCCCCCTTAGCCAGTGATCCCCCCCTGACCAGTGATGCCCCCCCCGTAGCCAGTGATGCCTCCCTTGTAGCCCGTGATCCCCCGAAACCAGATTTCCCCCCCGTGCCCAGTGATGCCCCCCCTGTAGCCGTGATGCCCCCCTGTACCAGTGATGCCCCCGGTAGCCGTGATCCCCCCCCCCTGTAGCCAGTGATGCCCCTGTAAGTAATTTTTAAAATAACAAAAGAGTCTCAACCCAGCCCGCCCCCCGTCCCGGTCCGGAGCTACTCACGGGGGGACTGCTGAGGGGTTGTAAGCAGCGTGACGCCCACCCACCTGCTTACCTGCACGCACTCCCAGGGACTCCTCGGCGCAGAGCTGCACCGAGGAGATCGAGCGTCACGGGGGGCCCGGGGGTGAAGCTGTGCCCCCCTTGACCTGAAAACAGGGGGGATCAGGCGAACGATCCGTCCTCCCTCCCCCTTGTACCGGCAGTGCTGCTCTGCCGCCCTGTTATAAAACAGTCGTCAGATCGGGGCGCCCCTCCTTTTGAGCAAGCCTCGCGCCCCGGGCGACCGCCCCTCCTCCGCCGCCCCGGGGAAGGGCCCGGAGCAGATAGCATTAAAATGTAAATCAGCGCTTGGACGCACACTGGACTTCTTTTCCAATCCCCAAAAATCGAATTAAGAATGAAAGAAGCAGTCTCTGAGCAAGCTGTGACACCCCCCAAAATATCGGGTATAAAAGTGAGTTCTTTAGTATAAATATCAAAAACAGCACGGCGGGCCACCTTCCCTACACAGCACAGTGAGAGGATGCGGGAGCGGGCTGGCGCCCGGGGCTTATATAGTGGGGTTAAACGTCACAAAATCCCGCCAGCCTGTTTGGCTTTATCTCTGCACAGTCATGTAGCAAACCCTTTTCTTCCTCCCGACTTTTGCCCCAGTAACCCATGTGCTCGCACCATTTTACAACAAAAACACGCTTCTTTCCCGCGAATAAAACCCCAAACTTCGACTTCGTTCAGAATCGAAGTTTTCCTGAAATTCTAAATGAATTCCACTTTGTCAGAATCATTTCGCCCATCTCTACTCATATACATACCTCTATTATTAGCATTTCATTTATAATTAGGCCCTTTATGAGTTCTTAGTTGATAGGAGGAATCCGTATACCACATGGTCTTTTATGTGTCTATATTTTTTCACTAATGGCTGATCCATTAGCGCAATGCTGCTATGGACGCATTGGCTGCTAGAGTGAGCCTTAGTGCCTTATGTGTCTGTTGCTGTAGAGCATGCTGATCATGTGCTTACTAAGCAACTTAACATATAAACTGGGATTATGCACAAAGAAAATAAACTTGCATTGGTAGCAAAGATAAATAAGACCGAAAATATCCAAAGTAATTTAATATAAAATTTTATTGAAAATAAATAAAAAAAATAATAATATATACATTAAGCAAAGATCTCAGAGACAATGTTTCATCCAATAAAAAGGCATGTGATTCAAATTTCCAAACCTCTACCCTTATGTTGTCAAAAATTGCATGGTGGGACAAATAAATTTTAATAACTATTATAACATCAAAGCTACACATACTACACACTTTTAATCCTTTGGTCACTCCTTTTTTGGTTTTCCGGGGCCCCTATTCGTAAATGCAGTATTTTAGAGCATTTTAACATAGGGGTACCCCGGGACTCGGCGGGGCCCACAATCGGAATACCACAATCCAGCATAAACCCACTTTTTAAGTAATCTGTCACAAGATTATCCCTCTTTGCGAGGACAACACAACATGACAGACATCTGTTTCTATGCGGGCTCCTATTCTGAAAGGGCGCAGTTTCAGAGTTTTAATGCTCAAATCGGCAGTTTTCAGCCAGAAAATATCCCGCTTATTCAGAGCAGTGTGCCCCGCCTACCCAACTAGCCCAAACCCCCAACATTATTCACATTTTCATCTCATGGGGGGTCCCTGAATTAAAAAAACTCTTTTCAGGTGAAAACGCAGATTTCAGCATTAAAAACCAAAACTCCACACTTCAGAATAAGGGACACAGCCTGGAAAAAGCAGCTTCACTACTTTCTGTCCTCCAAGGGGGCATAATCATTCGGGTTTTCTTTAACAGCTGGCCCCATGCTGTGTTGCCCATGACCAAAGCTAACTCCGGTCATAGGCAATTAACCCCTTAGCTGCTGCAGTCAATTGCAACAGAGGATGGTAAGGGGAAGACAGAGGGAAGGAACTCTCTCTGTCTGCATCGGCATGATGCGATTGTGACTACCGATGCTCGCCCTAGCAACCTGGAACAAAGGCTTTCAGGCTTCTGCTATGCAACAGGTTTTTTGGCTCACATTATGTCAGAAAACTGGCACAGCCCTGTTTATACTTGTCACCCTCGGTCTTTAAGTTAGAGAAATTAGATTATAAGCGTTAGTGGTACAGAAAAACAGGGTTGTGGATATTTGGCAATCCATTAATGATCGATAAATAGAGAAAATCTATCTACATAAATTCCTCTTAATTGAGGATTCCTAAGTGGACTCCTTCTCAAAGGAGTAGAGTCCCCAAAAAGTAAATAAATCCCCTTAATATCAATACTGTAGAAGAAGGACCATGATTTTTACAGCCCGGCCTGCTTCCTTTATCACATCCTTTAACTGTTTGGCAAACAACATTGTTAATTTTTCTTAGCTCAGAAATTGAACTAAAATGTTACCTGATAACTTTTTCTTGGCATCAGAACTTGAATTTTCAGTGGATACCTGTAACACTTTGGAATCTTTCTCCACTAGATGTTGAAAACCATCTAATACTGCTACTCTGGACTAAATTGGTTAATACATAAAATCGAACCTTTTAAATTGAATGTTGCTATGCTGTACACATGTATAGCTTTTTTGTTAAACAAGAACAAAAATGAAAGCATTGATAGTAGTGAGACATCTTTACCAATATTTGATGTTACATTATTTACCTCGAGCACAATGGAAATGTCTTAACATTTAGTAATTGTGCAAATCTGTTCTCATCTAGGAGAGTCCGAAAAATAAAAATAGACAATCTGAGCATAGTTTAGTCTCTCAGATAAAACTGTAATTTTCTTTAATGATAAAACCACGGTGGACTTAAGAATTATACTGTTCAACAATGCTGAATGTTAAATCAATCAAAGTTTATTGGTTTCTTTGTGTGATGTGACAACTGTTTTCTCACAGAGTCACAAGCGCTTTCCACTTCTGTCTGTTCTCATTGTTTTGGGGTGGTTTCTATACAAGTATTAGCATATTCAAACTTCTAAAGCTGATGCCTTTGATGCCTGACAAAAGCAGGGGATGTTTGTCTTCAGTAAACACAAGGTACATTTGCTGTGAGGAATACAATGGCATATCAGTAAGCTGAAACTAATTGTCATGACCATGCCAGTTCAGGCCGTGGCGCAGCCCTCTGTCCATAAGATATGTCAGAGACAGGGGAGTAACTATAGGGGTAGCAGGGGTAGCAGTTGCTATGGGGCCCAGTGGCTTGGGGGGCCCCGGGGCAGCTGCTACCACCTTTGCTACCCCTGTGATGCCACTCGGGGCCCGCCGGCTGTGACCACAACCGTTCCCTGGGGTGGGTCCAGCGCTGCGGGGCCGGTCAGTTGAGGCAAGGGGGGGGCCTCCTCCGCCGCATGGCGTCCGCCCCCCTTGCTTCACAGAAGGAAATCTTAATATGTATGCACGTCCGTTGCGACGCGCATACAATTAAGATGAAAAGCGGAGCATGGAGAGCTGCGCTCTCCTGCCCCTGCCGTACATCACTCAGCAGGCGCACGGCGGAAGTGACGACACCCACCCCGCGCGCCGCCTGCCGAGCTTTCCTGTCCTCGGCCCCCAAGCCTAAAGCAGAAGGCTTGGGGCTGGGATGATGACGAGACGTCGGGGAAGCGCGCCAGAGTTAGTAATGAGCTACTGGGTGGGGGTGGTGAATACCTACAGGGGGGCTTCTAAAGGAATTGGGTGGGGTTGGGGGTGAGAAATACCTAGCAGGGGCTCTAAAGGAAGGGGGTGGGGGGGAGAATACCTACAGGGGGGCTCTAAAGGAAGGGGTGGGGGAGAGAGAATACCTACAGGGGGCTCTAAAGGAAGGGGGTGGGGGGGAAAATACCTACAGGGGGCTCTAAAGGAAGGGGGTGGGGGGAAAAAGAATTCCTACAGGCCCAGGGGGGCTCATAAAGGAAGGGGTGTGGGTGGGGAAGTGAATACCTACAGGGGGCTCTAAAGGAAGGGGGGTGGGGGGTGAGAATACCTACAGGGGCTCTAAAGGCTGGGGGTGAGGGGATAATACCTACAAGGTGGCTCTAAAGGAAGTTGTGGGGGGGGGAGAACCTACAGTGGGGCGCTCTAAAGGAAGGGTGGGGGGTGGGGATAATACCTACAGGGGGCTCTAAAAGAAGGTTGGCGTGTGGGTGGGATGAATACCTACAGGGGGGCTCTAAAGGAAGGGGGTGGGGGGAGAGAATACCTACAGGGGGCTCTAAAGGAAGGGGTGGGGAAAGAATACCTACAGGGGGGATCTAAAGGAAGGGGGGTGGGGGTGAGAATACCATACATGGGCGGCCTAAAGGAAGGGGGGGAGGGAGAAATACCTACAGGGGGCTCTAAAGGAAGGTGGTGGGAGGGTGAGAATAACTACACAGTGGGGTTCTAAAGGAAGGGGTGGGGGAGGGATACCTACAGGGACAGGGGGCTCTAAATGAAGGGGGTTGGGGGGGAGAATACCTACAGGGGGGCCTAAAGGACGGGGGTGGGGGGAGAGAATACCAACAGGGGGGCTCTAAAGGAAGGGGGTGGGGGGGTGAAGAATAACCTACAAATGGGTTCTAAAGGAAGGGGGTTGGGGAGAATACCTAGAGGGGGGCTCTAAAGGAAAGTGGTGTGGGGGGGAGAGACACACTACAGGGGGGCAGGGGGGGTCTCTAAAGGAAAAGGCCGGTGGGGGGGTGAGAATACCTACTGGGGGGTTCTAAAGTGAAGGGGTTGGGGGAGAATACCTACAGGGG
This sequence comes from Phyllomedusa bahiana, assembly GCA_025379985.1. Taxonomy (NCBI): domain Eukaryota; kingdom Metazoa; phylum Chordata; class Amphibia; order Anura; family Hylidae; genus Phyllomedusa; species Phyllomedusa bahiana. Next base: position 87,876 of record JAODAL010011494.1, read on the forward strand.
CTCTAAAGGAAGGGGTTGGGGGGGAGAATACCTACAGGGTGGGCTCTAAAGGAAGGGAGTTGGGGGGAGAGAATACCTACAGGGGGGCTCTAAAGGATGGGGGTGGGAGGGAGAGAATAGAGAATACCTACAGAGGGGGTTCTAAAGGAAGGCGGTGGGGGGGAAGGGGAAGGGAGAATACCTGACAGTTGAGCTCTCTAAAGGAAGAGGTGGAGCACTATACCTACAGGGGGCATTAAAGGGCGGAGAAACTATACTACGGGGGTGCTCTAAAAGGGGGGGCTGGAGAGACTAATGCTACAGGGGCCCTAAAGGGGGTGGGGAGAACTAATGCCTACATGGGGCGCCTAAAGGGGGGGAGGAGAATTATGCCTATATAGGGAGCCCTAATGCTTCGGGGGGGGGTAGAACTATGCCTAACAGGGGTCCCTCTAATCTACAGGGCGGACTATTCTGCCTACAAGGGGCCCTAATCTACAGGGGGGACATATTTCTTTCCTCAAAGGGGCCCTAAATCCATACAGGGGGGACTATTCTGCCTACAAGGGGACCCTAACTGCTACAGGGGGGACAATTCTGCTACAAGAGGCCCTAATCTACAGGGTGGTACTATTCCTACCTACAAGGGGGCTTCTAATCTAAAATCTAACAGGTGGGAACTATTCTGCCTACTAGGGGGGACTATTCTGCCTACAGGGGCCCTAATCTAAGGGGGGGCTATTCTGCCACAAGGGGCTCTAATTTACAGGGGGTGGAACTAATCTGCCTACAAGGGGGCCCTAATCACAGGTGGGGGGGACTTTTTCTGCCTACAATGGGTCCCTAATCTACAGGGGGAACTATTCTGGCCTATAAGGGTGCCTAATCTACGGGGGGGTCTATTCTGCCTACAAGGTGGCCCTATTCTACGGGGTTGGTCTATTCTGCCCTACAAGGGGGCCCTAATCTACGGGGGGGGGGACTAATCTTCCTTCTATAAGGGGCCCTAATTCAGCGGGGGGGGGGACTATTCCTGTCTATAAGAAGGGCCCTAATCTACGAGGGCCCTATGTCTACCTACAGGGGTTGGCCCTAAGCTACATGGGGGCCCCCATTTCTAACCTACATAGGAACCCTAAGCTACTGTCCCGGGGGGGCCCGAAGCGCCTACATCTCCTCAAGCTACCTAGCTACTGCCCGGTTGTACTAAATTACCTGAGCTACCTGCCGGGGGGCCCCATTGTACCTACATACCGGACTGTGTGGGAGCCCCATAATTAACCAGGGTAATTCTTACCATTTTGGGCCATTATAAATGGGGAGTTTTTATATGGAGGGGATGGGCGACTCACTTGTGAAAATTGATAAAAAAAAGTGAGGAGTCCCAGTTTTTGTGTTTGTTAATTCTACAGGACAAGTGTAGAACGGAGAAGTCCATCATGGAGGATCTTGACCGGAATAGAGAAGAAAAGAAAGTGAACGACTCCTCAGACAAGACGCAACACCTGTGAGGCCCTAAATGTAAGTTAAACTATTTGCAAAGCACCTTCATATCTGGTTATCCTCTAAACCACTATATGGTCACTGTATTGTTGTTATATACATCTTCAGAGCCTGTGTTACACAGGTAATACCACATATGGTCCACTATATGGCGTTACTTATTGGTCTTTGTGTACTGATCAGTAATAGTTTAGGGGTATTATCAGTCATTAATTGTAGGTAATTTGTGGTCATGTTCTGGCGGTATAATAGTTACGCCCCTGGTCAGAGACTGCGCTTTTGGCCATGATTGTATCTGGTCGCTACAGGTTTTGGCGCTGTCTGACCTTGGTCTAGTTCTGTCTGTCTGGGCTGTGATTGACAGCTCGAATACACTTGTCTGGTTCTTTGCCAGCTGTAGGGTTGCCGATCGTTCTGCCTAGATTCTGAGTGAAAGCTGCTTCTCCCACCTGCGCCTTTCTACTCACCTCTGTCTGGTTTGTGTGTGTTGGGATGTCAGAGGACTGGTCCTATAACGTCTTGGAAACGACTGTGACATCACTTAAGAAGATCACATTTCCTCTTGTCCAGTGCTTGTGATAGACATGTTCTTGAGCTTTCTCTCTCTGGATAGCATACTTAGATTTCTTGACTTTGTGCCCAACTCTTTGATGTTTGTTGATTGCCTGCCATTTCTTTACCTTTTTTGCTCTCTCTGGTTCTGACCTATTTTTGCCTGACCCTCCACATTTGGTTTTCCTGTCTTTTCTTTTTGTATTTGCTTACTCCGATCCGGACCACCGCCCAGTTGTTGCTGACCGCTTTGGGGGTTTGGGTTTCCAAAAAGGCAACAGTCCGAGGACTTTGTGCCGGGCGCCTATCTGTTTTTCCCTATCTAAATCTTTTCTAGGGGCCTTACACTAAACTTTTTTAAAAAAATACATTTTTTCCCCCCAAGCTTATCCTCTATAACTCCCCTTTACTAATCAATAACACGTATGGTCCCGGTATCAATAATCATAGAAACCTGTGTGCACTCAAAGCACATACAAAAAGCCTTATCTCATGATAAAAAAACTCTTTGACCAATTATTTAGAAACGTCTTTAATTAAATGCCCTTTGGGGTTGAAAGCTAATCTTTTTAAGGAAAAACCCCTTTAAATAAAAAATTTATAGAGAGGTGCTTGTAGTCTTACTTCTCAATGGTTTCATGTCTACTTGTTCATTATTTCTTCTGCTTTCTCTCCTTATTTTCTAATTTTCAGATATCAAATAAACTTTGTCTATTTTCATTTTCTTACCCTTTTCTATCATATACTCTTTACTGACTGATTCTCCTCAGACATATCTTACTGTCATATCCATTCTGTTATTTCATTCATTTCCAGTGTCCACTTTTGCTTCTACCCTATTTTCATATATATACTCTTACATTTACTTATCCAGTTACGACCTGCAGACGCTCAAACACCATTATTTATTCTTTTGTTACATCTCCTACATTTATTCATTCAGACTCTCTAACACATTTTTCCCTTTTAACTCATACATATCCTTATTACAAATAACACAATAGACTCATTATTTTTATGACTCTTTTATTACCCATTTTATATTACTTATTCTTATCTTCCGCTTTCCACACTCTTTTCTGTTTCACCCTTTTCTTTATTTCTCCCCCAGTCAGTGTATTTCCCTAAAACAATCTTCTAGGTCCTGTATTCATGCCACTCTTCTTCTCTCTTCTGTAACTATGTTCACCACTGCTACTGCGCATGCAGAGAGGCCATCATTACTGTATCTATGGTATAGTCCTGGCATACCATGTATATGCATGACTTCTATTACACAGTATAGATAATTTCGCGACTAGCAGCTTGTACACCTGCTACCACTCCAGAACCTCACCTACTACTACAGCAGGTTGGTTCCTTCTTTGGTGCATGCTTTCTGCCACACTACCATTATTTTCTTCATCCTCTTTTCATCTTATTTGTTCCATGTTCTTCTCCTCATTTACCTCCACCTATTTTTCCCAGTATATATCCTTTACTACTACATTCACTATTCTTATCCTGGTTTATACCTTCCATTATTACCTCTACTTCTGCATCCCCCCTTCTCTATATTTGTATTACTTATTTTATATACGTTTTCCCAGTCCTGACTTTGTGAGCCTTCTTTATTTAGCCAACTACATTATCCATTATTTTCTCCATCCTTCCATTGGCTGAAATTTGTATTTTTACATTATACATACAGTTTCTACCTCACTTACCATTTCTCCCATTTCACTATCTTTGCCCTTTTACTCTCCATTATTCCTACCCCTCTCAACCATTTATTTTCCCAACACTATCCTTACACAGTGATTGTAGTATACTCAATTAGCTTCCCTTCCATCTGCAAGGCTTCTCAATAAAGGTCCACATTTGACTGAAACATCATCCTGAGAATGCTGAATACATATATTTTGGAAGGAGCAGAGACTGTTTATTTTCCATAATCTTCAATGAACGTTTAGAGGCATTTCATCTGAGAATCCATATTTTAAAGGAATTTAACATTATACATGCAGACTACTCTCCAGTCTGTATACCTTTCCCAGGAAGAAGGAACAACTAGCGGATACATACAAGGGATATCTACTAAAGTAAAGACTTTGCATGTACAACACGTATATGACACCTGGCCCAATCCTTCTTCATGTGGGAATTTGGAGATTGCCCTATGCATGGTGATGTCTTACCTTATGGTAAATTTCATTTACATAACAAATGTGGAAAGCACATGATTAGCAATAAGATATTTTTGCACTTCAAAATAATCAGTATTTTAATTGGATATCTTCTAAAATCTGAAGAAGTGAAGGTAACATGGAAATTCTGTTCAGTGCAAATATTATGCTCATATCCTTTTAGCATAGACATAGCTGAAGTATTTGGTTGATTGTGCTGCTCCGCTTTGCATTCTTGCATTAGTCATCTTTATTATCAACTTAATGACCACAATTTGTCTTTTGTCAGTGGAGCAAAATGAGCTGGTAGCCATGCCTTGTGCTGGATGAAGGAGGGGATCAGGTGTCAGAAGACAGGCAGGACACTACTCTAATGGCAAAGAATGAACGTACCTTAGATATCCGAACGGTTTAGCCCCTAAGATTTCTCAGTGAATAGTGACCATTGCAGGTAAGTGGTTATAGAGGAAGGTGGTTCCCCCTCTAACCCTATTGGCATCCCCTACAATGTGTGCCCAGGGAGATGATGGGTTTATGTTGTAGCTGAGGTCTGATTTCTATGTATACTTTTTAAGCCCTGCTAGAAGTAGGGCCTGATAGGATGTCTGGCAGTCTATACCTAAGTAATGCAGTGTATTGTAACAGCAATCAAATGATTGCATGTTTATGCCCCCTAAGGTGACTAAAAAATAATATTTAACCCCTTACTGACATTGGATGCATGAGTACGTCCTAAAGCCGGTAAGGGACTTTGTAGTGGGATTGCAGCACGATCCTGCTACACAGCCGCCGCACTGTTGCACCCCTCAGATGTCTACATCAATGAGGAACAGTGTCATGCACCGTTACTCACTGCAATTGGGGCAACCGTGGCGAAAACACAAGGCCCAGATCCCTTAAAATGGCAGCTGGAAGCCTTGGGAAGGCTTCCATTGCCGCCATGTATTCTGTTTTACTACTTCCTGCACCAGGCAGGAAGTAGTAATGCTGCCATATTTTTACACCCTAATGCATTGTACTACAATGCATTAGGCTGTATAAATGATCACACCTCCTAGGGTGACTGGAAGTTAAAGTAAAAAAAAAAATATTTTAAAGTGTAAAAAAATATATTAAAATGTTAAAATCGCCCCCCTTTTCCCCTTTACAAATAAAAAAATAAAATAATAAAAAAGTTACACATATTTGGTATCGCTGTGTCCGAAAAAGTCAGGTCTATTAAAATATAACATCATTTATCCTGTACACTGAACATTGTAGAATAAAGAAACAAACGGCAAAATAGCGTTTTGGTCATTTCACATCCCATAAAATTTGGAATAAATTTAATCAAAAAAGTTGCATGTATTCTAAACTGGTAGCAATGAAAAGTACACTTCAGCCCACAAAAAAATTGCACCCTCACTCAAGTCTATAGGTGTTAGTAAAAAACAGTAATTGGTCACAGAAAATGGAGAAATTAGAAAATAGAAAATGTTTTGAATTTTTTTTACGGTACTAAAACATAACGGAAACCGTAAATGTTTTGTATTGCTGAATGCGTATTAACCTGTAGAATATAGATAACACATAATTTTTACTGAAGATTGAATGCCATAAAAACAAAACATCCGCAAACATGACGCAAATATGTTTTTTTTTAAAACATTTTGCCCCACTTAGAATTCTTTTGCGGTTTCCCAGTATATTCTATGGTAATATAAATAACATCATTAGAAAGTACATCTTGTTCTGCATAATAAAAGCCCTCATATGTCTATGTAGATGACAAAATAAAAAAGTAATGACTCTGGGAAAGTGGGGAGGGAAAAACGAACGTGCAAAAAATATGACTCTGTGTTAAGGGGTTAAAAATAGGTTAAAGAAAGACATAAACACAAATCCCAGGTGGACTAAAAAAAAGAAATTCCATTTTTCCCCTAACAAAATCCCTATCTATAGCAAATAAAAAGAGTAAATAAAACCTATACATTATTGGTATCGCTGCAGCTGTAGCACCCCAAACTACAAAAATATTACATTATTTGTCCAAGATTTTGAAAATTACAAATAAATAAAAAAAATTGCCAAAACTGCGCTTTATTGCAAATTTTCAATTTTCAAGTCAATCAAAAAGTCTTATATGCCCCAAAATGGCACCAGTGAGAACTAAAAGCCGTTCCGCAAAAAACAAGCCCTCAGATAGATCTGTGAACAGAAAAAAAACAAGTTAAAGACCTTGGAATACGAAGACACAAACAAATATTTTTTCATTTAAAAAGTGTATTTGCTAAGAAAAAAAAAATTCAAACACTATAGAACTATGGTATTTTCATAATTGTAATGACCCATAGAATAATGTTATCATAGTATGTTTACCATATGGTGAATGGCGTGAATTTAAAATGCAAGAAACTGTGGCAGAATTAATTGGTATTTTTCATAAAAGTTAATCAATAACTGAAAATGGTGCCATTAAAAAATAAAACATGTCACGAAACTAACAAGCCCTTACATGGCTATGTCAACTGAATAATTAAAAAGTCACAGCCTTATAATGCAATGATGAACAAAATGGTCCTTAAGGAGTCAAATGCAATATAATGGTAATATAGTTATAATCTTGATATCAAATTTATAGGTCTGACAAGCTTGCATACTGTTAGTGTTTTAAATTTGGCATTGAAGGAAGATAAAGTAGAGATCTCCATTTATAGGAAATCTCAAGCAGAGAACACAATTCTGGAGGTAAGCAGTTCTCATCTATCACATACCATATGTTCAGTTCCAGAGGAAGAATATATCAGAGCTAAGAAGGTATATTCAGAGGAAGAAACCTTTAAAATACAGTGTAAAAATATACATGGCACGTTACAAAAACAAGGCAAGGTTACAAGAGGTGAACATTGCAGTGTGTTGCAAGGTATATTGAGAACAGAATCCAGGTCTCATTTCTTGGCAAGAGTAGAAAACCAAAAAAAGAACTTGATACTTCTGTGTTTTTTAAGGCATTTGCTTAAAATTTCAAAGAAGTTGATGATACAAGCTACAAGTATATTCTCTCTATTTACTGTATTTTCTAATATTAAAAGAAATTGTGTTGAAGGAATTGTGTGCAGGAAGAACAAAGCATCCTGACCCCAAATCTTTAGAAGAGTAATAATAAAATGTATAATGTGATTGTCCCAAGAAGCCTTTTTAGGGATACAGAGCATAGAACTGCATGTAAATCACATAATGTTAAGCAATATTCTATCTGTTTATATTCACTTGTGGTATACATTATGCATTGTATTCTTTTTTAACTCATGTACTTAGGATTTACCACTAGAAAACTGAGACTGACATCACTGAGCTGATCTAAGATGCGAAGAAAAAATTACTAATGTATCAGGAACATCCAAACATTATATGAAAAGGCAAAATAGAGATCTTCTTTATCTATTTTTTTGGTTTGAGCATTAAAAGGTTTTTCCCCCATGCCTTTCACAGAGCCTTAACACTCCCCTTTTAAAAGGCTGTGGATGGTCTGTAGATGGCTCACATTTAGTTTTATTGTTTTAGCATTTCTGACATAACATGCCCATAAGTTTATAAAATGTAGTATGCAAGGCTGCAGCACTCTAAATAGTGAAAGCTTCTCATTCAATTAAATAAACAAAGTCTGATGCAAATTTAATCTGAAGTGATTCACCATGGTCGGATAACTATGATGAGTTTGAATTAATAAAAACAAGTAAAGGGATGAGGGGGGTGGGAGTTCAGTAATCAAGATCTTGTGTCTTTTAAGGCACCCCCAATGCAGGGGTTTTTGGCCGGGTTTTACAGAGGGTTTTGCTTTTCAGACCGTCTAAAAATCCAAAAAAATTACAAACGGGGTTTAGGGAAAACCCTGTCACACCCCAACTGACTTTTTCACCCTGGGGTTTTTCCCTGCCCCTAAAAAAATTTTTTACAAACATTTTTCCCGTCTTTTCGGAGGGAATCTGTGTTTGTGAAGGGGAAGGGGGGGTCTTTTCTTGTCATCGGGGAAAAACCTCCCCCCCGGGGCAGTGTGCCTTTTACAAAACCCCAAAAAACCCGGTCGGATAAAACCGCCCCGGTATTGCCCCTTTTCCGTGTAACGCACCATAAAAATAGAATTGTATTTATCTCCTGACCAAACCAAAAAAAAAAAAGAACAATATACACTGATGATTAAATGGTAACAATGTTTTGAACTTTTGATTTTCATTCTGTATCTCATACCCTACATTTTGAACATAAAAACTACCTAATTTTATAGACAATCTTTTGTTTTCCAAAAATAAATTTACTTGCAACTATTTAATATCTTAGTTATACAATTTTGTCATTAACTGCTTTTTTACTGTTCTGCCTGTGGGGAAACAATCTTTTTCTTTTTTGTATTTTACAAATAACAACCTGTTCTCACTTTACCTAATACTGTGTGCTATTATTAACCCAAGAAAAGGGAACGGGTTAAAATCAAGGAGCAGCCTAAAAGAAATTTTCCCAAAAAAAGGGTAACAGCACACCCAAATGCCCCGGGTAGGGGTCTCTCCCCAAGAAAATTTGCCTAAAAAATCTTTAAAAGTACCATATATTGGGAAGAAATGAAAAAAATTTGGCCCCCCCCTTCCAAACCCGGGAGATGGACGCACAGGGAAAATATCTCAACAGTGGCTTATCAAAAATTTAAATAGTGGTAAATCCTAAGTTAAAAAAAATAAACATAAGTATCAGTCTGGGGGGACAAAAGTTAGTGGACTGGGTTTGATTTATTAGTGAGATCAAAGACATCCCGAAAAATCAACACAGTAACACAGGGGCCCAAAAGGCTGAAAAAAAAGGTGAAAAAGTCCCACTTCAATCTCGCATAAGAAGGGGTTTGGGGAGTTTTCAAAAAAGTATGATAAATGGAAGATTGAAAAACGTTTTATTTGGGGCAATGGGATAAAGTCATAACCGGGCCCTTTTTGGGGGCAAATGGGTTGGAAGAATCAATAAAAGGGGGCTAAGTCAAATATTAAAGGAATTAAGGCGGTGGGGGGAAACCCGATGATATGGGGTTTTTCAACCCCAAAGGGATTGGTTCTTAAAGGGGGCGATGGTATCTAAATGTTTTATTTGTGGTAAACCCAAAAAATTATGTTACACTCATACTATGGTATGAAAAGGAGGACATATTTTCCCGCAAAAACCAACATATTCAAGATTTCGAGGGGAAATCTTCAAGACTTTAAAAAGATTGTATTCCCCCCCCAAACTCCCCAAATGCAACCAAACAAAAACCTTTAGGGGAGAGTTTAAGAAAAAGGCTGATCTTACCCAATGATTTTAACAAGTATCACCCAAAATTGGGGAAAATTAAAAAATTGGGGCAAAAATTTTCCCTTTAACATCTTAACTGTCAAGAGCCCCGAAAGGGTACAACAAACCAAAGGGGGTTTTCAAACTAAAAAAAAAAAATAAAAAATTAAAAAAATATATTTTGAAGGAGCTAAGCTAAAAATCTTACATTATATGTGAATTTTTCAAGTACAATTTATGCTGACATACCAAGGATGGTTTACAAAAAAATATGATACTCAGTTCAAAGTGTAGTGGTTTGGGGAATATGGGGCCTAAAAACAAAAGTTCAAAAAATTGTTCCCTTTTGTTGTCATGAATTTGGTAAAAGTTTCATTTACCTTTAATAATTTAAAATAATCATTGTTTTTTGGGAAAACCTTTCCAAACTAAAATGGCATGCAGATAAATATCTCCTTTCTAAATCTTTTTGACCTTTAATTAGGCCCAAATTTTCTTTTTTTATTTTTATAAGAGAGTTTGGGGGGAATTGATTTTAACGAAATGGGAAATGTTTTTTAAAATTTAAAAAAAACTTTTCCCCCTTTGGAACGAAGTCAAACTTTGGGGTACGGTTTTTTTTGGGTGAAAAGAAGGGTGCTTTTGATTGATAAAAAAGGTGCGAGACCATTTGGGTTTCATGGGGCAAAACCCCTTGGGGGGGAAAAAGGGTTTGTGCATGACCCTGTGCGAGAGAAGCCCCTTTAAAAGGAACCCGGGGGGATTCTTTTGACATCACCCACTTTATAAGTGGGGCGCGGGGGGACGGGGGCTTTTACACTCCTTCACTGTGTCAAACAGGGAAGGTGCTGCGCGGCCCGATAAACTCTTACTGAAGAATTGATTTTTATATAGCGATTTCTGTGGGGTCTCTCAGCTTGTTAGAGACTGTTTCTTAATGTTCTATTTCTTTTTTTTGGGGTATTGGATCTGAAATCAGTGCGCGCCCACTGGCTGCATATACATTAAATATCCAAGGGGGATCAAACCCCGTTCCTGTTGTATTCATTTAAAGAAACAGGTTTGTACAATACAAATACCCTTTTTTTTTGGTCCAATTCTATGCGAAATTTTAATCCGGGGGTTAATAAAGGTTGTTTTGTGGTGGCGCCCCAGGAAAACCCCGTTCTTTCAACGCCCAAAATATATAAATTTTTTCCCTGTGCCAAATTACAAGCAAAGGGTTTAATTAAACTGTATTCTTGTTGTGTGGGTAAAAAACAGCAATTGAAAACACGCTACAAAGTACTATTTTGTGGTCCAATTTTTTTGGGCGCATTTACATCCGGGGGTTAATTTAAGGTTGTTTTGCTGGTGTGCTGAAAAAAATAAACGTTTTTTAAGCCAAAATATAAAAAATTTTTCCCTGTACCCAAATTTCACAAGCAAAGGTTAATTACAACTGTTTCCTTGTTGTGGGGCGTAGAAAAAGAAATTTGTAAACGTAAAAGCTACTTTTTGTGCGCTAAATTTTTTTTGGCGCAATTTCACCAGGGTTAATTAAGGTTGTTTTGTGGTTTCTGCCCCCAAAAAAACCGTTTTTTCAACCCCAAAAAAAAAATTTTTTTCCTGTAGCCTAATTCCAAGAAAAGGTTAATTAAAACTGTATTATTGTTGTGTGGCGTAGAAAAACAGCAATTGTAAACGTACAAAATTTTTTTGTCCCCGCTCATTTTTGGCCTTTCATCCGGGGTTAATTAAGCGTTTTTTTGCGGGTGGTGACCCAAGAAACCGTTTTTTCAACCCCAAAAATTATAAATTTTTCTGTACCCTATTCAAAAGAAAAGGGTTAATTTAGTGTTGGTGATTAGTTGGCTATGAATCGATCGATAGTCTAGTCGGCCACCATCGGAAAGGTTTTCGTGTCGATAGCGATCATTTTCGATGACATTAAAGTCGGGGGGAGAGCAACAAACCCTTTATTTTTACAAACCCAAAAAGGGTGGAGAAGCTGGAATTAAAAGCCACAACAGTCAAATGGATACTGCTACATCTTAGGCACAACACTTAGGCTATAAAAAGCCCCAGAAAAAAAAAATCAACACCCCTTCATATCCCTGTTTGTACCAAGCATGACCCTTTAAACCCCCATGACCACAAATTAAAAAGTGCCGAAGGCAGTTGAAATGAAAACCATATTTTTCTTGAAATGGCATTAAAAATCCCTGTCCTGGAAAGAGCTTTAGCCCAACCTGCATGACCCCCCCATTTAAAAGTGCCGGAAAAAAAAGGGGTCTTTCAACCACCCTTTTTAGTTTAAATGGAATTGTTACTGTCCTGGGCCCCCAGCTGGCCCCAAAAAACCCGCATGACCCCCCCATTTAAAAAGTGCCGGAAAAAAAAGGAGTCTTTCAAACCATTTTAGTTCATGGACATTGACCTTTAC
>JAODAL010011495.1:0-99788 GCA_025379985.1 Phyllomedusa bahiana
ATCCTTTTGGACCAAATGCAGAATCCAATAATTCAATCTATTGGCCAAAATTTTGGTGAGAATTTTTAAATCTGAGTTCAGAACCGATATGGTCTATAGCTCACACACTCTGATGGATATTCATAATATTTTTGCTTAGAATATAATAGTGATTTTTCAAGTCCTATCAGGGGTAAGTCCTTAAGGCGGGACCTCACTTTACTTTACACACTATAATAGAGCGAAGAGTGTGTAGATTTAGTCTTGTGAACATTTTGGACTGTAAATGCTGAAGGCGATCCTGGAGGAGATTAGCTTGCGCAGGGGGGAAGGACTTTTTCCATGGGGAAGGACTTTTTCAACAGTGAGTCGTTTAATCGCCAGTGACAGGAGCGGGAGTTGCCCAGCAAGGTTTCAGGAGGAGAGTAACCGGTGCATGATCCGACCAGGTTACAGGTCCAATTTGCGCGTCAGCCATCATATGCAACGTTAGAATATTTCCATATAAATAATCAATTCGGGTGTATGCTTTGTGTGGGTCACAATAGAAGGTGAAGGATTTATCTGTAGGATGATTAATGCTCCAAAGATCCAAAAAATGTTTGCAAATTTGTTGGGGTGTTCCAGATTGGGACCAGCCTCTGACACTTTTCCCTCTACCCTTCTTTCTGACTGTCACTCAGCTAGTTTCCTCATGTCCATGCACCTCCATGCTGCCATCCTCCCCAGCATCTACCCCTGCAAGTGCTTGCTCAGTGAGCAGCAGACTCGCTTCCCAGGTAGGCTTACCAAATTCAAAGAGGTGTGGTCCAAGTTATGGATATGTCCTAAAGGATTTGTGCATAGCAAATGCAGTTCCAATATTCAAAAAGGGGTCAAAAATGAAACCTATTGGCTGGTAAGTTTAACCTCTGTTGTAGGTAAAATGTTTGAAGGTTTCCTAAGAGTGTGTTCACGTGGCTGATTTTGACGCTGTTTTCGGAGCATTTCTTCACGTAAAACAGTGTCAAAAAAGCCTTCAAAATGTCCCCAGTTTTTTTTCATTGATTCCTATGTGAAAGAGAGTTGTAGTTCACACACAACAAGGTTTTTATGCATGTTTTAAGGTGCTTCTTTCATATTTTTGGGTGGGGAAAGAAAAGTGTCATGTCAATTCTTGAAGCATTGTCAATGCTGAAAATCCCCATAGACATGTTTTTCGTGTGTTTTTTGCCCTGGCTATTAATTGGTATTGGTGTTTCAGAAAGAAAACGATGTTGGAAAACCTCGTCCAAAACATGATCAAAACCTCATCTGAAACAGCGCTGCAAAACCTCGTCGAAGAAGAAAATCTGGTGAAAACTTGATCAATACCTTGACGGAAAAGGCACTTTTGAAGCACTTATCAGACAAGGTTTTGACACTGATTTGGACGCTGAAAATTACACTCACCGGCCACTTTATTAGGTACACCATGCTAGTAACGGGTTGGTCCCCCTTTTGCCTTCAGAACTGCCTCAATTCTTTGTGGCATAGATTCCACAAGGTGTTGCAACGATGCTCAATTGGTACCAAGGGGCCCCAAAGAGTTGCCAAGAAAATATTTCCCACCCCCATGACACCACCACCACCAGCCTGAACCGTTGAATACAAGGCAGGATGGATCCATGCTTTCATGTGTTAAACGCCAAATTCTGACCCTACCCATCCGAATGTCGCAGCAAAAAATCGAGACTCATCAGACCAGGCAACGTTTTTTCAATCTTCTACTGTCCAATTTCGATGAGCTTGGGCAACTTGGAGCCTCATTTCCTGTTCTTAGCTGAAAGGAGTGGCATCCGGTGTGGTTTTCTGCTGCTGTAGCCCATCTGCCTCAAAGTTCGCCGTACTGTGCTTTTCAGAGATCTCTTCTGCCTCCCTTTGGGTTTTGTAACGGGTGGCTATTTGAGTCACTGTTGCCTTTCTATCAGCTCGAACCAGTCTGCCCATTCTCCTTTGACTTCGGGCATCAACAAGGCATTTCCGCCCACAGGACTGCCGCTCACTGGATGTTTTTTCTTTTTCGACCATTCTCTGTAAACCCTAGAGATGGTTGTGCATGAAAAACCCAGAGATCAGCAGTTTCTGAAATACTCAACCACCCTTCTGGCACCAACAACCATCCCAAACGTTCAAAGGCACTCAAATAAACCCCTTTCTTCCCCATACTGATGCTCGGTTTTAAACTGCAGGAGATTGTTTTGACCATGTCTACATGCCAAAAATGCACTGAGTTGCCACCATGTGATTGCTGATTAGAAAATTAAGTTTTAACGAGCAGTTGGACGGGTTGAAACCTAATAAAGTGGCCGGTGAGTGTAAGTGTCTAAGATAGCCATGTAAACATACCCTAAGAGATGCAATCCTGGAGTATCTCACTAAAAATAAATGTATCACTCCGCTGCAACATGGGTTTATGAAGCATTGGTCCTGTCAAACTAATCTCATCAGCTTCTATGAGGAGCTTAGTTCTAGACTGGATCTGGGTGAGGCATTGGATGTCATATATTTAGATTTTTCTAACATATTTGATATTGTGCCACATAAAAGGTTGTAAGTAAAATGAGAATGTGTGGATTGGGGAAAATGTTTGCAAGTGGGTAAGTAACTGGCTCAGTGATAGAAAACAAAGGGTGGTGATTAATGGTACATACTTGGACTAGATTCCTTTTACTACTGGGGTACCGCAGGGGTCAATATTAGGTCCTATTCTCTGTAATATATTAACTAATGACCTTACACAGGGATTATGCAAAAGACAAAAAATAACAGGCACAAGCGCTCGTGTGATATTACCCTGTTAATGAATGGAGATACTGTTGCTCACCTTATAATGATCTGCTACATATTGAGGCACAACTCTCCTTTGCATTTTTTCGGATTTATTGTTGTCCGCTTAGTAGATGAAATCCCATGATATCCGCAGCTTCACGTGGAGTAGTTTGGTTTAAGAGCCTCACTGGCTCAAAGCTCCAACATTAGTGTATAAATAGAGGAATTCACCTCCAAGTGTTCTCTGGCCTTTGACCCTTGCTCTCAACAGCAACATGAAGCGCTGAATGTACAAGTTATAATAACTCAGCTTCTTGGTTTATGTAAACTTGTAAAATAATTTATAGTAATATAAAGTATTTAAAAAGACCTAAGAAACATATAGTGGTGAACAACATGTTTCGTGTTTAAATCACACTTCGTCAGGTTCGCTTAACAGTGCCATCCATGTATCTTCTGATTTAAACCACAAGTAACCACTCTTCTTAATTGGCTATTAATTATTGTTGTCTTAATATACACATATAGTTTAATGCACAACCACAACCAATTTGGTAACAATATTTCACTAAATAAATATAGAGTTTTATCCAGCCTTCAGATACTCAATTATTATTCTATTCTATTATGCCATGGTTAGTATGTAATTACTACTGGGGACCACTAGATGTCCTCCCTTATCAATTGCAACCCAAAAAAGGATGAGAGATCACAAGAGACCCATTAGCATTAAATGATAAATTTAACGTGTTTTCATATGGGTGCCAGTTACAGTCCCAGTGGCTTTAAAAGTTTCGCAATTGCCTACTCAGGCTTCATTACTTATTTATACTTGTCCCTTTAGTTGCAGCTCCAGAATACAACTACAGAATCCTGGAAGGTCAAATTGTAGTTTGTACAATATTATTATTATTATTTATTTTAGAGTGCCCTTGGTTCCAGGGCGCTGTACATTCAGGTTGCATACATAACATAGGTCAAACAAGTACAAAGGTGACAAATTAATAACTAACATCCAGGGCCGTCTTAACAGCATTATGGGCCCCTGGGCAGAGCTGTTTACTGGGCCCCCAACCAATATTTTTCATACTAAACTAATAATATGACTGTTTCTGTTGCACATAGCAACCAATCAAGATCATAGCGACCAATCAGAGCTTAGCTTTTAATTTTTCAGCGCAGTAAATCAAATTAAAGCTGAGCGCTGATTGGTTGCTATGAGCTCTGATTGGTTGCTAACAAAAACAAACTATTAGACCATTTTGATAAATAAGACCCACTAGCTTTAACCCCTAATATCAATGACACAGCGTATGAGGACTTGCTTTATGCGGAGAAGGTTGTATTTTTTGGGGGAGAAGTTTGAAATTTTTCATTTAAACTACTGCATATTTTTTTAAAAAAAAAATGTCAGCACGAACAGAAAAAAAATGCTTTCCCGCATTTATTTTTGAATGATATTTTTTATACCATTCACATTTTACACTAAATAACCCCTTACATTAAATTTAAAAGTTATTACGGTCATATGGAAAACAAAATATTTGTACGTTTTTTTATGTAATATATGCACAATTTACAAATATTTTTTATTTTTTATACATTTTTTATATTTTTATTTTTTTCCTTTTTTTAATCCCATTCAGGATAACTATTGAAATCTCTTTTGAATGGCAGGGACCAGATGAAGCCCTGATCACCGCCATTTAACCCTTTGATTGCTGAGGTCCCCTGACCGAAGAATCAAAGGGGATTCCTGGGCTCCATCAGGTCACCAGGACTCCTGGTGACCCGATGGAGCCAGAGGGATATTTTATGCAGTCAGCCCTGGGGACCTAGAGTACTCCAGTGCGTCTGTAAGCCTGCTGTCAGGACGCGCTGGTGTTACTCCAACAACAGCCTATTTCATACTGATACATAGTTAATGTATTATCATACAGAAGTATAATGTAAATTTTCATACAGGAGTGTGCTAAAACATTATGAAGTGTAAAAAAAAAAAAAAAAGAAAAAGTGTAAAATAATTATCCCTCAATGGGAATAAAAAAAACCTATAAAAAAAAAGTGTAAAAAAAATAAAAAAACATTTTAATTAAAAAATTTGTGCCCTATATTACACACACAAAAAAACGAACCCTATTAGGTATCCACACGACCGTAATAACATGTAGAATTAGCAGGTTATTTACTGTGAAATGGTATAAAAGAAATGCAAAAACACTTTTATGTTCACGCTGCAAAAAAAATTTTTAAAAAAATTATGCAGTAATTTATATGTAAACGACTCGCCCAAAAATACAATTTCTCCCACATAAAACAATTCCTCATACACTGCGCTATAGAAAAAATAAAAGTTGTGACTGTTTAAATGCAGGGGAGGCAAAAAATAAAAAAGTAGTTGTGTCATTAAAGGGGTTGTCTCACTACATTGATTCCTCTTACCTCAGTCCTGTTTCTTGGCTTCACTTTGAATTCAGGGGGATGTTTACTGGCTTCTACTAGGCTTGCATTAGAAGCCAGGTCTCTAGCTTTAAAACCAACCACGCTGGCAGCCTATCATGAAGATCACACAGGGCTGTAGCTATAGTGACAGTGCTGGCAGCCCTATCAGGAGAGATCACACAGGTCTGTAGCTATAACAACCAGTGCGGGCAGCCTATAAGGAGGGATCACACAGGTCTGTAGCTATAGTGACCAGTGCTGGCAGCCTATCAGGAGAGATAGAACAGGTCTGTAGCTATAGCGACCTGAGAAACTGATGCAGCCCATACAAGAGGGGGTATCTAGGAATAGGTAGGACACTGTTAAATGGACATATATTGCAAAAGTGACTTTTTTTTGCAAGATCTTTAAAAATAAAAAGCAATTCATGTAATGAGACAACCCCTTTAAGGCCTTTTCAGGGACCAGGGGCTTAATGGTTAACGTCATTTTTCTTTCTAAATAAAGTGTTTTTATTGGGAAACTGGTTTTTGTGCAGATTTTTTTTCTTTCAGCATTTACTTAATTTTTTTAAATTTCCCAATCTGTGATTAGATTTTGTAGGATCTGATTTGGGACAGGACAGATACCACACGCCATCATATCACAGCTTTATGTGATCAGCCCCCCCTGTTCCCCTAGGACATGCAGCAGTCGGGATAACCTATGAGCTGCTGTGTGCCTAGGGCACAGGAAAAAGCTGTTATATGATGAAGCATGTGTTCAGCCGTCCTGACCCGTTTCACTGCCCTGTAGAGCCCCTGTACCTTATCCTGTTGTGCAGAGCCGGGTCCCAGTCCCAGAGGGCTCTGCTGCAGTTTGTAGTCACTGACTGTGGCCACAGCGAGGTGACCGGAGACAGCCGGGAGGTGAGGGGGAGGAAGGCATCTTGAGGGGGAGCGTCAAGGAGATTGAGTTTACACTTCCCGGCGGGGGAGGAGACGGACGGGAGGGGGGAGCAGCCCTGCTCTCATATCAGCTCCTGAGTTACTGCCGCGCGCAGGCAGGACAGGGATGAAAGCAAAGACACAGCAGCCTCTGCTGTTTTTAAGTGACAGGCGACATGCCTGTGTTTACACTGACTCCTGGCAGGGCCCCTGAGCTCAGGGGGCCCCCGGGCAGTGGCCTACCTGGTCCAATGGGAGAGACGGCCCTGCTAACATCTGGTACAGAAGGAGAGAGGTCCCTGCCCATGAGGGCTTATAGTCTACAAGGAAGGGGGAAAGAGACAGAAGCTGAGGGGCAGACATGTTTGTGGAGGGTGTAATGACAGCGGGGTTATTGTTGGTTATAGGCAATCCTGGAGAAATGGGTTTTCAGGTTGCTTTTGAAGGTTAGTGAGAGTGGAGGAGAGTCTGATGTGTTGGGGCGGTGAGTTCCAGAATATGGGGGAAGCACGAGAGAAGTCTTGGAGACGGTTGCCTGAGGAGCTGATAAGAGGAGAGCAGAAGAAGGTCCTGTGAGGAGCGGAGGTGACATATCTGGAGATTAAGGCAGAGATGTGTATATATATATTTTATATATATAATAAATATATAGAAAAATATATACTAAAATACTTATATAATATTTAGAATATATATTCATATTATGGTTTATAATATTAATTCACACAAAAATGGCCACTGAATCTTCCGAGACCTACAAGTACGATACCCATTTCATGTCTAAAAAATTATTCTGTCTAATTCACGAAACACCAATGTTTACAAATCTCAGGGGAAGTATAATCTTTATCATTAATTATCTTTATATTAATAAAGAAAAGGAAGAAAAGGTTGCCAATAAAGCGCTTATACAGCACTATCTTAGACATAATATTCATATTTTGGTTTATATAGGCCTTTTTTTAATTCCCCATAAATAAATTGGCATACGATAGGACTACCCAGGTCCCCAACGCCGTGCCACACTTCTGTTTACAGACTTGGGGCCACATGTATAAAAACTATCTAGGTCTAAAATTCACTTTGTTTCCCATAGCAACCAACCAGAGCTCATAGCAACCAATCAGAGATCTCCTTTCATTTCATATAGTGCTCTGGAAAACTTAAAGATGCGCCCTGATTGGTTGCTATGGGTAACAAAGTGAGTTTTATACCTAGACAGTTTTCATACATGTGGCCCTTGATTCCCATATAGAAATAGTTGTTATTCATGATTATTTCCAAGCTTTCAGTTGTAGAAGGGAATACATGTTTCTAACAATGGATATGATGGCCCTGTATTCAAACATTGAGCATAAAACGGGGATAAACTGTACCTCTAAGTTCATCCAGGATGTTAACAACACATGAAAAAGAATTTCTAATTGAAAGCTTAGAAATAAAAGCCACTGGGACCGTAACTGGGAACCATATGAAAACAGGTTAAATTTATCATTTTATGCTTATTGTCACTTGTGATCTAGCATCCTTTTTTTGGATTATGATGGATAAGGGAGGACATCTAGTGGTCCCCAGTAGTAATTACATACTAACTATGGCATAATATAGTAATGATTGGCAGTGTTAATAAAATAGAATAATAATTGAGTATCTGAAGGTTGGATAGAACTCAGTATTTATTAAGCGAAATATTGTTAATTGATTGTGGTTGTGCATTAAAATATATGTGTATATTAACCCCTTAAGGACCCGGTGTTTTTTTGTTGTTGACACGTTTGTTTTTCCCTCCTTCCCAGAGCCATAACCTTTTTATTTTTCCACTTACATAGACATATGAGGGCTTTTATTTTGCGGGACAAGATGTACTTTTTAATGGTGTTATTCACTGTACTATAGAATATACTGGGAAACTGCAAAAAAATTCCAAGTGAGACAAATTGTGAAAAAAAACATATTTTCGCCATGTTTGCGGGCGTTTTGCCTTTACGGCGTTCAGTCCTCGGTACATATAAGGTGTTATCTGTATTCTACATGTTGTTACACATCCGGAAATACCAAACATGTAGGGTTTCCGTTATGTTTTGGTACCGTAAAATAATTCCAAACATTTTCTACTTTTGAAATTTGCACCATGGCGCCATTTTGTGCGACCGATAACTTTTTTGTACTAACACCTACGGACATCAGTGAGGGTGCATTTTTTGCGGGCTGAACTGTACTTTTTATCGCTAGCAGTTTGGAATGCATGCGACTTTTTTGATCACTTTTATTCCATTTTTTGAGTGATGTAAAATGACAAAAACGCAATTTTGGCGTTTTGGATTTTTTTTTTCTTCAACGGTGTTCAGCGTACGGGATAAATTATGTTATATTTTTATAGATCTGACTTTTTTGGACGCGGCGATACCAAATATGTGTAACTTTTTTATTATTTTAATGATTTTATTTGTAAAATGGGGAAAGGGCGGTGATTTGAACTTTTAATACTTTTTTTTTTTGGACTTTAAAACTTTTTCTTTTTTTTTTTCACTGTAACATTGAGTCCCCCTATTGTGCTTGACCACTAGGGGCGCGATTGTTAATACAGTCTAAAGCATTGTCTATGCAATGCATTAGACTGTACCAAGATGGCGGTTTCCCCACTTCCTGTCTACGGCCGGAAGCGGGGCAAACCGGGACATGGCAGTGACGGGAGCCTTCACAGGACTCCCCACTGCCGTGTCCGGGTGTCGGATCGCTGCAGCTATGCTGCGGCGATGCCGATCACCCTGACGATCAGTGCGCGGCACTGCTCGTCATTCATTCAGACGCCGCGGCCATCTTTGCCGCGGTGTCTGAAGGGTTAAACAGTGCGGGCGGGCGACGCCACCCACCGGCGCTGTTACTGCCGGGTGTTAGCGACGATTAGCTGCTAACACCCGCCGGCTGTGCCGGGGGTTGGGGTCGCGGAACGATCCCCCTGTAAAGCCTCTTAGCGGCCCTGGGACGTACTCATACGTCCAGGGTCGTTAAGGGGTTAAGACAACGATAATTAATAACCACTTAAGAAGAGTCAATACTTGTGCATTTAAATCAGACGGTACAAGGGACTGTTAAGCAAACCTGACGAAGTGTGATTCAAACACGAAACACGTTGTTTGCCACTATGGGCGACATGTAAGATCGGGCTTTCCGCCTGTTTTCAGGCGTATACTGCGCCTCACTGTGCCAACTCCGCTGCCAGATGCTCAAATGCGATGTTAGGCGCAAACTTCGCCACTTTGGAATGCGCCTAACATGAAGGGGCGTGCAATGGGCGCGGTGTGGGCGTTCTGGGGCAGGACGCACCAGATTCGAATACTCTGATGCATGTAGGAATGCCGGTCGGCAAAGTGAGGCGCATTACAGCTCCGACAGACCGACCTAGTTCAAAGTGGTCTCCCTAAGCCTGAGGAGGCGAAGTGAAGCGAGAACTTATTGTAATGGGGCAAAATGTGCTCTAGGTCGACTGTTACAACAGTACAATAATTAAAAAGAGTTGTCTATAAAATTAATTAATGAATAAAGATAAATATCAAAGTTGTATAAAATCGATTTCAATGTATTGAAAAAGTTGATCATTTAAAATTAAAGGAAATATATATAAGATCTCAAAAGAAAGAAATATCAGCTATAAAAGGTCTTAAAAATACGGAGAAAATTAAACTAATTTTACATTAAAGGGGTTGTCTTGCTACAAAGAATAGCTTTAAAATTGTAGGGAACACAAAATAAAGACATTTTCCAAATATATTGCTTTGTTCATCTGTTTTTGTTAAGGAGATACAAGTGAATTAATCACCTCCCTGGCTATTTCAGTTCCCTCAGTAACCGGCCTGCGTATATCTCTCCCCCCTGCTGTTTGTTCTATGTGATAGCAGTGAGTGATGTCATCACACAGGTCCTGGCAGTGTCTGTGCTGCTGGGCAGTAAAAAGCTTGATTTATCTAAAGTAAACAGAACTAATTAGGGCTTTTGTTTGAGGGATCAGATAAAAACTCCTGCTAGTAGTTTCAGAGAAGCTTCTGAGCTAATCTGAACTAATTAGCAACTGAAAACAGAGTGTTGAATACACCACAGAGCTGTATGCAAATTACAGTCAGTCTGAACCAGAAAGTAACAGAGTATTTCATTCATGCATCCTATGAAACTCGGTAGGGAGACAACCTCTTTAAATAAGCCAATGATGATGTTGTACTGATGTTAAATTTTGTCCTTTTTAATACCAGAAATGTAACATGTATTTTTGCTTCTTTCACCTTTTATTCTATTTAGTATATACAGCAAGAGCCAGCACAGCACAGGTCTTGCTGGGACCTGTGGTCCTCCAAGCAGGATTTCTATGTTCCCACGGCTTATTTCGGGTCGTATTAACGGACGTATATACGTCCGCAAATACATCACCAACTCAGCCTAAAATAATGAACAATTAGTTTAGAACAGATAGCAATGGAAAATACAGATGTATTTACGGACGTATTTATGTCTGCAAATAAATCCGGATTTTTCATTGCTATCCATTCTAAGCTAATCGTTCATTATTTTAGGCTGAGTTGGTGATGTATTTGCGGACGTAAATACGTCCGTAAATACGACCCGAAATAAGCCGTGGGAACATAGAAATCCTGCTTGGAGGACCACAGGTCCCAGCAAGACCTGTGCTGTGCTGGCTCTTGCTGTATATACTAAATAGAATAAAAGGTGAAAGAAGCAAAAATACATTTTTGCTCTTCACTAACATGCTTAATGATTTTTCGCTGATTTCCAGCCTGTCTCTAAACTTAATACATGTTAGGCGCATTCCTTATGCACCTAAGTTCCGCAATGCGCCTCACACATTGATGAGGCGCAGGGAACTTTACTCCGCATTTATGAGCGCACTTCGGGTGCTGACATATATCAGGCGCAGTTTTCACGGAAAAAAAACGTGAAAACGGGCGTCTCGACGCGCCGATCTTCATACATGCCGCCCTATATGTTTTTAAGTTTCTTTTGACACTTTATATTACTTTATATTATTTTAAAAGTTTAAAAAGTTTTAAAGACGCTGAATTATTATAACTTGTACCTTCAGCGCTTCATGTTGTTGTGGACAGCAAGGCTGTTTGGTCGAAGGCTGGAGAACACTTGTTGGTGAATTCCTCTTTTTGTACACTACTTACACATGGATTGCACAGTAGAATATCAATCTAACTAAGCTCTGTAAAGTAATCAACACAATAGAGGACAATGTTTTATTACAAAGGGATCTGGATAAGTTGGAGGCCTGGGCAGGGAAATGGCTGATGAGGTTTAACACAGATAAATGCAAGGTTATGCACATGGGGAGGAAAAATCCATTACATGATTACATGTTAAACAGAAAAACACTGGGTAAAATTGACATGGGTAATGCTAGTGAGCAGTAAACGTAATTGTAGCAGCCAGTGTCAGGCAGCAGCTTTCAAAATAAATACGATCTTGGGTTGTATTAAAAGGGGCATAGATGCACATGATAAGAACATCATTCTCCCATTATGCAAGTCACTGGTTAGACCACACATGGAATATTGTGTACAGTTTTGGGCACCAGTGCACAGGAAAGACATTGTAGAGCTTGAACAGGTACAAAGGCGGGCAACAAAAATAATAAAAGGACTGGGTGGGCTACAGTACACAGAAAGATTAAGGTTAAGGTTAGGATTATTTAGTTTAGAGAAAAGATGGCTTCAGGGGGACATAATAAATATGTATAAATATATTAACCCCTTCTCGACATTGGACATATACGTCCTAGTGGGAAATGCGTTCCCGCAAATGGATGTATGGGTACGTCCAGGCGACCATGCAGGCTTACGAGCAATCCCTGCACGATCGCGACATGGGACCAGCGCTAAATTACTACTGGCCTCATGCCACATCACCCACGGCCAGAGTGAGCTCCGACTGTGGTTGTTTAACCCCTTAGCGATCAATTAAGATCGTTGGAGCTAAGTCACAGTCAGAAGGAGTGAGCTCCTACTGTCTGCTCTTGTCACCTGATCTCATCTCCTACCAGACAGCCCCGGGAAGCGAAAGTCACTTCCCAGGTCGTCTGTGACATCACCATGCCCACAGTGCATTGTGGATATGGTGATTGACAGTTGCCATGGAGACCAGTGTACAGCAGAAATGCTGTATGCAGGTCTCCATTGCAAGATCGATTTGAAGATCGCTGTTACAAATCCCCTATGGGGAAAGTGAAAAAAGTGTAAAAAAGGGAAAAAAGTGAAATAAAAGCACAAAAAATAAGATAAAAACACGTACATCGCCCTTTTCCCCTTTACATACGGCAATCGCCCCAAAAAAGATCAAAACTAAATAAAGAACCCATGTTTGGTACCACCACATGCGTAACGACCTGCCCTATAAATATTTCACGTTAATTAACCCGCACGGTGAATGGCATAAAAAAAAAAAAAAAAAAACAGTCACAGAATTGCGATTTTTGTTCATCCGGCAGCACATAAAATGGAATAAAAAGCGATCAAAAACACATGTAAAATGGTACCAATTAAAACGCCAGTTCATCCTGCAAAAAAAAAAGTCCTTATACGTCTCTGTATACAGAAAAATAAAAAAAGTTATGGCTAAAATTGCATTAAAAAAATTTTTTACACAATAAAAACACTTCTTTTTTTTTAAAGTGCTTCAACATAAAAAAAACTTTATAAATTGGGTATCGTCGTAATCATATCGACCGAACCCACAGAAAAAAGCTAACTTTTCATAGATACTGCACGGCGAGCGCTGTTAAAAATAAAAAAAACACTACTAGGATTACAGTATTTTCTTCACCCTGCCTTCCAAAAAACGGATTTAAAACTGATCAAAAAGTCTTGTCCCCCCAAAAGTTATACCAATGAAAATGTCAACTCATCCCGAAAAAAACAAGCCCTTACACACCTCTGTACACAGAAAAATAAAAAACTTATGGCTCTCAGACTATGGCAATGCAAAAACGTGTTTTCCTTTTTGAATAAGTGTTTTTATTGTGTAAAAGCTGTAAAAACATAAAAAAAAAAAAATTGGGTATCGCTGCAATCGTATCGACCTGCTGAGTACAGCTAGCCTGTCATATATAACGCAGAGTGACCGCTATTAAAAATAAAAATAAAACACCCTACCAGGACTGCTGTATTTTGTTTAAAATGCCTTACAAAAACCTTAATAAAAAGTAATCAAAGCGTCATATGCCCCCATAATGGTACTAGTAAAAACGTCAACTCATCCCACAAAAAACATGCCCATAATCAGCTCCGTATACAGAAAAAGGAAAAAGTTATGGCTGTCAGAATAGAACAACATAAAAACGCAATTTTTTATACACCTATTTCTATTGTGTAAAAGTAATAAAACATAACAAACTATGTAAAATTTATATCATTTATATCATTGCAATTGTACCGACCTGCATGGTAAAGTTGTCCTGTCACTAATACTGCACTGCGAACGCTGTTAAATTGAAACCCCAAAAAACAATGGCGGAACTGCGTTCCCCCCACCCCCACCCCATTTTCACTGCCCAATGCTAAAAAAAACTATGGAACACCTGTACGCCCAAAATGCACAATACACCCCTAGATAAGATCCTTGAGAGGTGTTGAATCAAAGATGGGGTTACTTCTGGAAGGTTTCCCCTATTCTGGTACTTTGGGGGCTTTGCAGATGCGACATGGCCCCACCAAAATCTGCGTTATAAAAGCCAAATAACACTCTCCCCCTTATACACCCTGACATGAGCCCAAATAGCAGTTTACACCCACATGTAGGGTATTTCCGAACTTGGAAGAAATTGCGTAACAAAATTTTTGGGTGCTTTTTCTCCAGGATTCCTTGTAAAAATTAAAAATTTTCAGCTAAAATTGCAGATTGTTGGAAAAAAATAATTTTTTTCAATTTCACAGCCTAACGCTAAAAAAATTTGTGAAACACCTGTGGGGTCTATATGCTCACTGCACCCCTGGATATATTCCTTAAGGGGTGTAATTTCCAATATGTTTTTTTTTCGGGGAGTTTATTAAGTTTTAGCACCTTAGGGTGTCCGCAAACCTGAAATGGCGCCTAAATAAAATGAAAATGAGACCCCAGAGTCCAGTAGGTGCTCCTCCTATTCTGAGGCTTGTGGTTGAGCCAAATCGCACACTAGGGCCACATGTGGGATATCTCTGAAAACGGCAGAATCTGGGGAATCTGGTCTTATCTACTGTGTTCTTGTGAATAATGGATACAAATTGAAAATCTGCAAAAAAAGTGAAATTTTGAAATTTCACTCCCACTTTGCTTTAAATCCTGTGAAATACCTAGTGGGTTAATAAACTTCCTAAATGCTGTTTTGAATACTTTAAGTGGTTTAGCTTCTTAGATGAAGTCATTTATGGGGGTATCTAACATACAGGCCAATCAAAATCACTTAGAACTGGACTGGTCCCTAAAAAAATGTATATTTTGAAAAAAAAATTGAAAATTACAAGTCTAAGCCCCCTAATGTTGTAAAAAAAAAAATTTAATTATGCCAACCTACAGTAGTCATATGGTAGATGCAAGTTATAAACTATTTTGAGTGGAATAATTATCTGTCTTACATGCAGAAATTGTTGAAGTTTGAAAATGGTAAATTTATCAAATTTTTCACAATACTTTGATATTTTTCACAAATAAACAAGGACTTTTTGGACAAAAATGTCTTAATATCTTAAAGCACAATGTGTCACAAGAAAACAGTCTCTGAATCACATGCAGAGGTTAAAGTGTCAAAAAGTTATTCTGACATAAAGTGACACATGCCAGATTTACAAAATGGGGCTCTGTAAGGGAGGCCAAAACTGGCTCCGGCGGTAAGGGGTTAAAGGTCAATATAGAGATCTCTCCCAAGATCTATTTATACCCTGGATTGTATCTAGAACCCCTTTGGTTCCAGGTTAATTCCAGGGCAACGTTCCAATAGGCGAAACATTTTTTTTACCTTTTTTTGCAAATCTAGACTGATTCCATGCCCATTTCCCGAAGAAACAAAGGCTTCATCCTCCAAATTTTCCACCCAGCCTCACTTCTGGCAAGGTAAGGGTTAATTCCGGGGCACCATTACGCCAGAATTGCCACCCGGGGGTTAAGAATTTTTTCCATTTTTCTGAAAAAACAGCCTGATCCTGCGGACCAAGGCTTTATCCGCCAAATTTTCCACCCAGCCTCACTTCCAGAAAGATAGGTGTTAATTTTGGAACACCATTCCAGCAGGCAAAACATTTCCATTTTCTGCAGGAATCGCCACCCATGCTCATTGCATTTTTCTGCAAAACCAGCCCAATCCCACAGACCCCATTTCTCAAGGAACCAAGACGTTCTCCAGCAAATTTTCCGCTCAGCCTCACTTCCAGCAAGATTAAGTTAATGTCGGAGTGGTGTTCCAGCAGGCGAAAAAATATCTTGAAAAACCAGCCTTATCCCGCGAACCACATTGCCAAAGGAGCCAAGACTTTATCCGCCAAACTTTCCACCCAGCCTCACTTCCAGCAAGGCAAGGGTTAACCCTGCAGCGCTGTTTCAGAGGGTATTTTCCGCTGTAATCTCCACCCGCAGGCTTATAATTTTTGCCATTTTTCTGCAAAACCAGCCCCGTCCCGCTGACCCCATTTCCCAAGGAACAAAGATTTGACCTGCCAAATTTTCCACATAGCCTCACTTCTGGAAAGGTAAGGGTTAACTCTGCAGCGCCATTTCAGCGGACAAAGAAATTTCATTTTCCGTCGGAATTGTACCTACGAGCTTAGAATTTTTCTGAAAAACCAGCCCGATCCTGCCAAAACCATAACTTTATCCGCCAAATTTTCAACCCAGCCTCACTTCTGGCAAAGTAAGAGTTAACTCTAAAGCGGCATTTCAGCGGGCAAAAAATTTTGTATTTTGCCGGAACCACCACCGGTGGGCTTAGAATTTTTGCCATTTTTCTGCAAAACCAGCCCAATCCCTCCAACCCTGTTTCCCAAGGAACCAAGGCTTGACCCACCAAGTTTTCCGCCCAGCCTCATTTCTGGTAAAGTAAGGGTTAACTCCTCAGCACCATTTCAGAGGGCATTTTCCGCTGGAATCTCCACGTGCAGGCTTAGATTTTTTGCCATTTTTCTGCAAAACCAGCCCGATTTTGCTGACAGGGTTCCAGGGAACCAAAGATTTTCCTGCCAAATTTTCCACCCAGCCTCACTTCTGGCAAGGCAAGGGTTAACTCTACAGTGGCGTTTCAGCGGACAAAAAAACCTTAATTTTCCACCGGAATCGGCAGCAGCGGGCTTAGAATTTTTGTAATTTTTCTGCACAACCAGCCTGATCCTGACGATCCTGTTTCCCAAGGCTTGATCCACCAAATTTTCTGCACAGGCTCACTTCCAGCAAGGTAAGGGTTATCTCTGCAATGCCGTTTCAGCGGGCAAAAAAAAATTTCATTTTCCTCCGGAATCGCCACCCACGGACTTAGAATTTTTGCCAACTTTCTGAAAAAAACAGCCCGATCCTGCCGAACCTGTTTCCCTAGGAAACATAGCTTTATCCAAATTTTCGACCTAGCCTCACTTCTGGCAAAATAAGAGTTAACTCTAAAGCAGTGTATCAGCTGACAAAAAAATTTCATTTTCCACTGGACTCACCACCTTCGGGCTTAGAATTTGTGCCATTTTTCTGCAAAGCCAGCCCGATACCGCCAATCCCGTTTCCCAAGGAACCAAGGCTTGGTTCCACCCAATCTCAATTCTGGTAAAGTAAGGGTCCACTCCGCAGCGCCATTTCAGTGGAAAAAAAATATTGTTTTTCCACCGGAATTGCCACTCATGGGCCATTTGGCCATTTTTCTGTAAAACCAGCCCGCTGCTGGAGTCCCGGATTCCAAAGGAACCAAGGCTTGACCGGCCACCTTTTCGTAACGGTCCAATCCACAGCGCCATTTCAGCGGGCAAAAACATTTTGTTTTTTGCTGGCATCGCCACCCACGGATTTAGAATTTTTGCCATTTTTCTGCAAAACCAGCCCAATGCCGCCCACCCCATTTCCCAAGGAAGCAAGGCTTGACCGGCCAAATTTTCCGCTCAGCCTCACTTCTGGCAAGGTAAGGGTTAACTCTGTGGTGCCATTTGAGCAGGCAAAAAAATTTTGTTTTTCTCCAAAATCGCCACCTGCAGGCTTAGAATTTTTGCCATTTTTCTGCAAAACCAGCATAATCCCACTAACCCCGTTTATTAAGAAACCAAGGCTTGAACCGCCAAATTTTCCGTCCAGCCTCACTTCCAGCCAGGTAAGGTTTAACTACGCAGCGGCGTTTCAGTGGGCAATAAAATTTTCGCCAGAATCTGTACCCACGGGCTTAGAATGTTTGCCATTTTTCTGCAAAACCAGCACGATCCCACTGATTTCTTTTTCTAAGGAACCAAGGCTGTTTCTGTCAACTTTTCCGTCCATCGTCACTTTCCATAAGGTAAGGGTTAATTTTGGAGCACTGTTCCTTCGGTTGAAAAAATTTCAACAAATGTCAAGAGGGGCTGAAATCAGCTACCAAGACTAGTAATTATGTTTATGGATTTCATGGTCTGAATTTAAGTCTACTGCATTCAAATAGATCCTTACTATCCTTGATGGGTCATTGATGGGTTTCTGTAGGGGGGGTAATTATTAGCCCGTATAACAGTCTTATCAGCCTCTACAGAGGTTAGATTACTGGGGTAATAGTAGATATGGAAATAGCCCATCACAGTGTATGTTTCTATACTGTGGTCTAAAAAACAATTATAAGGATATTTCCATCCCACACTCGGTGGCTTGCAGAGAATGGCTCCCCTGACATATGACGCTCCGGTGGAGCCAAAATGGGAAGTATTGAACGGATTCTGAGGTGGCTACAACCTGCTGGGTGCAACTCATCACAACTGGACTGACCCTACATATTCCGCCATAGGAGGCACCTCGGTGCCCCCACCAGAACCCTTAATTCACAGGCTCAACTGCTATGACTAACACTTTCCCTTGCTAACTATATGCAGATAATGCCCTGATGAGGCTACCGGGAGCCAAGTGATGTGATGTGCAGTAACTTGAAAGGGGCATTACCCATTCTTTATTGTTTAGGAGACTCTCCTCTCAAACAAATCTTCAGCTGCTGCTGAGTACAAGACAAAGCCTCTTACAGTTATCTGTCACATATGAAAATGATAGGAAAATACCCTTATTTATCCAATAAAGTGAACACTGTAAAAAAAATTGAATAAAAAGTGATCAAAAAGTCGCACATATCCCAAACCTGGAACAACTAATTCTTCACTCCAGCCACCAAAAAACAAGCCCTCAACTAGGTTTGTAGATGGAAACATTGGTGACATTGGTCACAGAACATGGGGATGCAAAGGAATTTAAAAAAAATGAAAAAAAGTTAACTTTTTTTTTTAAAGTACTAAATCATAAAAAGAACAATATGAATTTGGTATCACTGGAAATTTGCTGACTCGCAGAATAAAGGTAACATATCATAGATACCAAACAATGAACGCCATAAAAATAAAACCACCAAAAAAGTGAAAGCATTTTCTCTCCATCCGCCGGGGCCACATTTACAAAAACTGTATAATACTAAAACTGTTTTTGTTGCCCATTGCAATCAGAGCTCAGCTTTCATTTTCTAAACTTCTCTGGAAAAATGACAGCTGAGTTCTTATTTGTTACTATGAGCATTGATTGGTTTCTATGGCCAACAAAGACAGTTTTGTAATTAGTTTTGGTACATGAGGCCCAGTGTCTCCTGTCAGGACCAGGAATTTAAGGCTAGGAGGTGGGGCGTGCCTTCTGCCTTATTTGCCTAGGGCACCGACATACCTTGTTCTGGCCCTATGGGGATTCTATTCCTGGGACCTGCAGCTTTCTGTAGAACTGATGTCCTTCAAATCCCCGTTCTGCTTTGTGTGGTGGCCCCTACAAAGGGAGAAGTTGCCTGGGTGTGCGCAATTCTCTTCATTCATTTCTATGGGAGTTCGAAACACAGATGAGCACACTTCCATTTCCGTGTTCCTAAATCTCATGTGAGATGGGAATATCCCTTTAAACTAAGGGCTGATATGATTTTATCAGCCCATACAGGGGTCACATCACTAAAATTAGTACTATATTGGGGGAACTAATATAGTTTTTGCTTACTTCTAAAATTCTCAGATGAGTCTTGAAGGGACTGGGTGGAGAACGGTTGAAAGTCTGTTGCTGCCTGTTATCAGATATTGCAGGCTGTAAAGAACCTGACTGTAGCATTACTTAATGCAATTTAAATGTGGTCTGGTCTCAATTATTTTCTTTACTATGATCTGGTGTCTGAATTTACTTGCAGTGTTAGGCCGCGTTTACACGGCACAGACCAAATATGGGTAGGGAAATCTCGACTGGTATTTGGTCTGTTTTTGCCATGCAGGGGGGCAGCTTTTCTCCTCGGTTAGCGGATTCAAAACCCTCCCCCTTCGCACCGACCTGTTCATGTTCCGGCCGAAAACCGGGCGGAAGAATGAACATGTCCTAAGTTTTTCGGACCGGCGGCAGTCTGAAAAACCGTGAGCTAGAAAATCCATGCAGTGGGAACTGCTGCATGAATTTTCCATTAAGGTCCTTGTTGAAGGTTGACAGCCGGTTTATAGACGACTTTCAAAACCGAATAACGCCTGTAAATCCGTCTGAAAAACCGTGCTGTGGGGACAAGCTTTTAGAGAGGCAGGGGACAGTTATAGACATGAGGGGCCAACGAAGTCTCAAGAAGAAACACTACAGTTGTCCGCAAATGTTATCATGGTAAATAGGGGACATTCACACGGAGTATTTTGTCTGCGTTGAAAATTTCACGCTGGTAAGCGCGGAATTTCAATGGGAAACAACGCAGAGTGCCTGAGCTGGTTTGTCTGCCTCTGTCTTTTAGTATTCTTGCAGACGAGGCCAGTACACACCAACAGAATACTCAAAATAGGTTTCATCTGAATGACGATGCTGATTTTACATTGGAGTGAGTTGTTTTTGGCACGCAGTACACCCCAAAATTAGCGTAAAAAAATGCCATTTGAACATACCTTAGAAAAGATGCCACCTTGAGTCACAGTATTCATAGAAGAGCTGTTGACTCTTCAAACATATGTAATTGTAAATCCTTGTACTACACATAAGAAAACAATTCTGGAGCAGTTTCTAACACAAATCTGTGATGTTCCTCTGTTATTCCTCCTAAAAATGTTTGATGAAGGCCTGGCCTACATGGATTTTTTTTTTCTTTGTGGTGCAAGTAATTGAAATTAAAGGGGTTGTCCACCTTTTGTAGTGCTCTAAAACAAGGATACTTTTGACTGTGAACATTCACCCAATTAATACTATGTAAAGTCATCAACACCTTACTATCTTAGTGACAGGGTTTATACTGCTATGTACCTTTTTACTGTTTTATATTGTTAAACTCAGCTTTAATTGTTTATTATTGTTTATTTGCACTTTATTCCGCACAGTGGGAAAGATTAACAGATAGCCAGCTAATACTGAGAGACTCTGAGACTTGCTACCTATTAGGCTATGTCTACAAGGAATAGCTATACGCTTGTATTTATGGTGCTTTTTGGCATAGTTGCCAACTTTTGAAAATGGAAAAGCAGGAGATTAAAGAGGGCGGCGCACGTGGCGCGCTGCAGCAAAAATTTGCATGGACACGCCCATATTTTGGTGTGACACGCCCCTTCAAAAAGCCACTCCTCTCCTAACTGAATCGCATATTGGAAGAAAGCCAGGTAGATGCCCTTAAGCCAGGTAGTAGCCCCACCATTACCAGGTAGTGCCCCTTATGCAGGTAGATGCCCCCTTGTAGCCAGGTAGTTGCCACCTTTGTAGTCAGGTAGTTGCCCCCTTTAGAAGCCAGGTAGTTGCCTCCTTTGTAACCAGGCAGTTGCCCCCTATCCCTCTTTAGAAGCCAGGTAGTTGCCTCCTTTGTAGTCAGGTACTTGCCCCCTTTGTTAGCCAGGTAGTTGCCCCTTTTGATAGCCAGGTAGTTGCCCCCTTTAGAAGCCAGGTAGTTGCCCCCTTTAGTAAGCAGGTAGGTAGTTGCCCCCTTTAGAAGCCAGGTAGGTAGTTGCCCCCTTTAGAAGCCAGGTAGTTGCCCCGTTAGTAGCCAGGTAGGTAGTTGCCCTCTTTAGAAGCCAGGTAGGTAGTTGCCCCCTTTAGTAGCCAGGTAGGTAGTTGCCCCTTTAGAAGCCAGGTAGTGCCCCCTTTAGTAGCCCGGTAGGTGGTTGCCCCTTTAGAAGCCAGGTAGGTAGTTGCCCCTTTAGTAGCCAGGTTGGTAGTTGCCCCCTTTAGTAGCCAGGTAGGTAGTTGCCCCCTTTAGAAGCCAGGTAGGTAGTTGCCCCCTTTAGAAGCCAAGTAGTGCCCCCTTTAGTATCCAGGCAGTGCCCCCTTTAGTAGCCAGGTAGGTAGTTTCCCCCTTTAGAAGCCAGGTAGGTAATTGCCCCCTTTAGAAGCCAGGTAGTGCCCCCGTTAGTAGCCAGGTAGGTAGTTGCCCCTTTAGAAGCCAGGTAGGTAGTTGCCCCCTTTAGAAGCCAGGTAGTGCCCCCTTTAGTAGACAGGTAGTTGCCCCCTTTAGAAGCCAGGTAGTGACCCCTTTAGTAGCCAGGTAGGTAGTTGCCCCCTTTAGAAGCCAGGTAGTGCCCCCCTTTAGTAGCCAGGTAGGTATTTACCCGCTTTAGAAGCCAGGTAGTTGCCCCCTTTAGTAGCCAGGTAGGTAGTTGCCCCCTTTAGTAGCCAGGTAGGTATTTGCCCCCTTTAGAAGCCAGGTAGGTAGTTGCCCCCTTTAGTAGCCAGGGAGAGCCCCCCATGTAGCTAATAAAAATAAAATCCACTTACCTCACCAGGCTCCTGCAGCTCTGGACATCTCCGATTTCCTCAGCGATGCAGGGGAAGTGAGTGCAGAGGCGTGTCACTCCCCCTGCGCCGCTGACCTGTATGTACGGCGCACACCGGCTGGCGCTGTACATACAGGGGGAGAAGGGAGGAGGGGAACGACCCCTCCTGCCTCCTCCCCGCACACCGGCCAGCGCTGTACATACAGAGGGAGGAGGGAGCGAACCCTCCTGCCTCCTCCCCGCACACCAGCCAGTGCTGTACATACAGAGGGAGGAGGGAGCGATCCCTCCTGCCTCCTCCCCGCACACCGGCCAGCGCTGTACATACAGAGAGAGGAGGGAGTTATCCCTCCTGCCTCCTCCCCGCACACCGGCCAGCGCTGTACATACACAGGGAGGAGGGAGCGATCTCTCCTGCCTCCTCCCCGCACACCGGCCAGTGCTGTACATACAGAGGGAGGAGGGAGCGATCCCTGCTGCCTCCTCCCCGCACACCGGCGCTGTACATACAGAGGGAGGAGGGAGCGATCCCTGCTGCCTCCTCCCTGCACAGCGAGACTTCGGGTGGGTGAAGCGGCCGCTGCGGCCGCTTCACCCGCCTGTAGGAGCGGCCCGGCGGCCCAAGAGTAGCGCACCAGCGCTACTCTTGCGCCGCGGTAATATAAAGAACCCCCTCCAACTCTGCCGGGAGGGCGGGGGGGGGGACACCCCAATTAGCGGGACCCCTCCGCCAAAAGCGGAAGAGTTGGCATGTATGCTTTTAGGTTTTTAAAAGCAGTGAAATTACAATCGTTCAGGCAGCCGCATAGACTACATTAGAAAAGACGACCTGTAGTCTCCTCAGGTTGTCTTTTCTCTGATAGTCTTTTGGTGCCGGCGTATTATACAACATGTATAATACGGCAGTGCTTTTAGTTTTTTTGTCGTCTTCTCATACAATTCAATTGTATGGACGACGTCAAACAAATGAGAACCGGCCACGTTTTTTGCACAAAATTTGACAAATTGGAAAAAAAACTGTTGATTTAGGCTGCTTTTTGTCCAAAGCAGTGTAGACTGTTTAAGGACCAAATAACACTGACAGACTATGGCCAAATGCGACCACCACATGTGACTGTATGCAGGGACTCTGTAGATATATATTAGCACCATATTGTACAGTGAACATGTAGTGTTAGTAACCAGTTGTAACAGGCGCTCTGCAGACATATAACTGATTCTTTTTAGTTACATGCAGTGACTCATAGGTGATGTCTCTTCTGAGGAGAGTCGTTGTCTTTTATTTTTTTGCTCCAGAACACCATGATGACTTCTCTCGGCCATGACCTGTCTCTGCAGAATTTATCACTCAAACATTTTAGAATCCTCACTTTTCCAGCATCTATTTTCCCCCAAAACCTAGGGGGAGGGGTTTGGGGTTTTAAAATTCCCTTTCCTTTCCCTACTGGGGGCCCCCCAATATAAAAAAAGCATGGAGACACCAATCGTTCTTGATAGGGATTCACCAATTATTCTTATATAGGCCTCTGTTAGGTAAGAAGATATATAGCCCCCCCGGAGGAAAGGGTATAAAAGGTATTTAAATAGGTAGGTAAAAGAATTCCTATTAGTATTTAAGGTAAATGGGAAACCCTTGGTAGAATGGGTTTATATATCCCGCCCTTCATTTAAAGTAAAAAAGGTTTAAATTTTGGTTTCCTTTTTAGGTATTTTGGGAAATTGCCCCCCAAGTAAAGATAGGTAAAAAAAATTTTGCCCCTAAACACAAAAAAGGTTCGTAAAGGATACATTGGCTGGGTTTTTAAAAGTAAATAAATAAAACCTATCCCCCCCCAAACAAAATTTTCCCAAATTTAACCCGAATTTTAAATGGGTAAAATGTAGTCAAAAATAAATTTTATAAATCCAAAACAAAGGGAAAAATAGGACTTAATTTCCAAAAAAAAAATACCCAATTTTTTTTTATTGAAAGTAAAACACAATTTATAACCAAAAATAGAAAAACAAAATAAATATATCAAATTGGATGATAACGACAACACGGTCCCAAATTAAAAAACCAAGTGGAAGCGATGAAAAATTGGGTGAGAAAACCCCCTTGCTGTTTAGAAATCTTTCTTTATTATACAATATAAATAAAAAACTTCATTTTATCAACCAAACGGGAAATTTAAGGGGGAAAACAATAAAAGTAGAAAAAAACTTATATACATTTTAAAACCCAAAAAAAAAGAGCTCCACATGGATTAAAACCTGAGGTCCCAAAACACATTTTTTTCCCAAATGCTTTCTCCCCCCCCAATGCTTTCTATAAATGTGCCCAAAATCAGTGTGGAAATTTTTTTTAAACCCGGGGTCTGTAGCTTTAAATTTTTTAACCTCTGCATGTGTAAAACTGGCATTTTGACCAATTATGGTCACTACGGGGTTTGGGTTTATTATTGTTTTTATCAGTGTGCATAGTGGTTATGTTTTTCTTGCCTTGACCATATGATTAAAATTTTTCGGGTTTTCCACTTTTAAATTCTCCTTTTTCCCTTTTTAAGGGTCAAGGGTGTTGCCCAATAAAGTTTAAGTTTGGGCTAAAAGCACATATAGCCGACCACTATTTTCCCTCTTATGGTGAGGAGAGGGCTTTCTTGTATGTGGGCTAGTGGGGTTCATGTGCCAGGGCTATTTTTTTACTCCTAGTCTGGCCTTGTACAGATGGATAACACAAATAGACCTCAAGGAAACCATGATGTGAATTAGGGTAACTCTTGTGGCAGAGCGCCCAAAGTGGGCTGGTGCTGCCAAACTGGGGGCTTTATTTTTGAGACACCTGTTAAAAAAGGGGCCACCGGGGGCCCCCTTGGCCCTCAGGGGGGAAGCCAGGTATTGCCCTTCCCCACAACATTAGGTTGTTTGACCCAAATGTAGGGTAGTTTGCTAAGGGGCCCCACCCAAATTAGGGGTTTCCCTTTCCCCGGGGAACAGCTTCCAGATGGGGGGGGCTGTTCCCAATTTAAAAATTTCCCCCGTGTTCCAGCCCAGGTATTGGGTCAGTTCTGGAGACCTTTTAAAAGGCCCCCACTCCAGGTAAATCGAGGGTGTGGTCTTTTCCCCTTGGCAGTGGGGCAATTAGGGGAGCTTAGAGGAGCTCGGGCCCCCCGGAAAGGCTTGAGGAAAGTAAAATCCTACAAAAAGGGGATACTGTTATTGGGGTGGTACGGGAAAATTGGGGTAAAAACCACAGATAAAAGGGGGTTCCCTTTGTAAAAGTAGGGGGCCGGGAAGGGCCTGGGATTTTTTTTGTACATTTTTTTTTCCTGTATAACCTGTGCCCCCAAAGCCGGTGGGGCCCCAGTGAAAAAAATTTAATTTTCCTTGCATTTAAAATTTAAAGGTTTTGTCCCAAATTCTGTCTTTACCAAAGGGGGAAACCCGCCGGGTGGTAAAGTCCCCCCGGGAACTGTCCAAAGGGGTCCAAAAGGGAGTGGTTTTGTCACACTTTTTAACGTATTATTTCCCTTTTTAAGAAAGGAAATTAGTATATGCCTTCCTTTGAAAAAAACCAATTCGGGAAACATCTTGTCTTAAAATTTGTGTTGTCCCTTTTTCCTCTGTTTTTCCCTTTTTTAAAAATTTTTATACCTGAATCATTCCCAGCGGGGTGTTACCATTTTAGTTGCAAAGGGGGGCCCCGCACCCCTCTAACTTTTGTTAGCATTGACCCAAAAAGGGGCGAATGTTGCAGGGAACCCTCCAATTTTTAAAAACCCCCAAACGGGCAAAATTCAGTAAAAAAACCCCGTAAGGGAATAAAAAGGGAAATAAAAGACGTACGGTACAACATAAGGTTTTTAAGAAAAGAAGTCCAAATTGTTTTTTTCACGGGGAAAAAGGGGGTTTTTACTAAAAATTGACATGTCAGGAGGTGTCAAGCTCCAAGCTCAGTATGTTACAACCTTTGGGATCCACATCTCCTTAGGTAGGTCTTGTGCAAAAAAATTGTTTAATTAGCTTTGAAAAAAAATTTTTTTAAAAAAATTTTTTCCTTTTTTTTTTAAAAAATTTTTTTAAACCCAAAAAAAATTTAAACCCCCAAAAAAAAATTTTAAAAAAAAATAATTTTAAAAAAGGGGGAAAAAAAAAATTTTTTTTAAATTTTTTAAAAAACCCCAAAAACTTTAAAAAAAAAATTTTGGAAAAAAAAAATAAATTTTTTTGGGTTTTTAAAAAAAAAAAAGGGGGGGGTGGGGGGGTTTTTTTGGGGGGGGGGTGGGGGGGGGGGGGGGTTTTGGGGGGGGGGGGGGGGGGGGGGGGGGGGGGGTTTTTGGGGGGGGGGGGGGGGGGGGGGTTTGGGGGTTTTTGGGGGGGGGGGGGGCGGGGGGGGGGCGGGGGGGGGGGGGGGGGGGGGGGGGGAGGGGGGGGGGGGGGGGGGGGGGGGGGTGGTGGTTTGTTGGGGGGGGGGGGGGGGGGGGGGGGGTGGGGGGGGGGGGCCGGGGCGGGAAAAAGGGGGGGGGGGGGGGGGGGGGAGGGAGGGGGGCCAAAAGGGGGGGGGAAAGGGGGAAAAAAAAGGGGGGGAAAAGGGGGGTTTTTGGGGGTTTTTGGGGGGGGGGGAGGGGGGGGGGGGGGTTTTTAAAAAAAAATTTTTTAAAAAAAAACCTTTTTTTTTGGGGGGGGGGGGAAAAAAAAATTTTTTTAAAATTTTAAAGGGGGGTTTTTGGGGGGGGTTTTAAAAGGGGGGGGAAAATGTTCCAAAAAAAAAAAGGGGGGGGGGCCCCCGGTTTTCCCCGGGGAAGGGGAAAAATGGTTTTGGGGAAAAAAAGGAATTTTTTTTTAAAAAAAACCCCCCCGGGGGGGTCCCCCAAAAAAACCCGGGGGGGGAAAAAAATTTTTGGGGGGGGGAGGGCCCCCCCGGGGGGGAAAGGGGGGGGGGGGGGGAGGG
Source organism: Phyllomedusa bahiana (assembly GCA_025379985.1). Lineage (NCBI taxonomy): Eukaryota > Metazoa > Chordata > Amphibia > Anura > Hylidae > Phyllomedusa > Phyllomedusa bahiana. Next base: position 26,985 of record JAODAL010011495.1, read on the forward strand.
GGGGGGTTTTTGGAAAAAGGGGAAAATTTTTTTAAAAAAGGGGGGGGTTTTTGGGGAAAAAAAAAAAGGGGTGGGGGGGGGGGTTTTTGGGGGGGGGGTGGGAAACCGGGGTTGGGGGACCCCAAAAAAAAATTTAAAAAAAAGGGGGAAAAAAAGGGGGGGGGGGGGGTTTGCCCAAAAGGGAAAAATTTTTTTAAAAAAAAAATTTTGGGGGGGGAAAAAAATTTTTTTGGGGGGTGGGGATTTTAAAAATTGGGGGGGGAAAAAAAAAAAAAAAAGGGTTTTAAAAGGGGGCCCGAGGTGTGGCCGGGGGGGGGAAAAAAAAAAGGGGGGGGGGGGAAAAAGGGGGGGGTTTTTTTTAAAAGGGGGGGCAAGGGGGGGGTTTTCAAAAAAAAAGGGGGGGGAAAAAAAAAGGGGGGGCCCCGGGGGTTTTAAAAGGAAGGGGGGGGGGGGGGGGTTTTTGGGGGGGAGGGGTTTTCAGAGGGGAGAACCCGGGGGGGGGGAAAAACAAGGGGGGAGGGGGGGGGTGGGGGGGGGAAAGAAGGGGGGGGGGGTTTTGGGGGGGGGGGGTTTGCAAAGTTGGGGGGGGGGTTTAAAAAAATTTTTTGGGGGGCCCGGGGGGGGGGGGGGGGGGGGAAAAAAAAGGGGGGGAAAGGGGTTTGGGGAAAAAAAGGGTTTGGGGGGAGGGGCCCAAAAAAAGGGGGGGGGAAAGGGTTGGGGGGGGGGAAATTTTGGGGGGGGGGTTTTGGGGGGGGGAAAAAGGGGGGGGGGAATTTTTTGGGGAAAAGGAAAGGGGGGGGGGGAAAAAGGGGAGGGGGTTTGGGGGGGGGGGGGGGAGGGGGGGGGGGGGGGAAAAAGGGGGGGGGTTTAAGGGGGGGGACAAGGGGGGGGGGGGGGGGGGCTTTTAAAAAAGGGGGGGGGGGGGGGGGTTTTAAGGGGGGGGGGGGGGGGTTTGGGGGGGGGGAGGGGGGAAAGGTTGGGTTTCCCCGGGGGGGGGAAGGGGCCCTTTTGGGGGGGGCCCCCCCAAAAAAAAAAAAAATTTTTTTTTAAAGGGGGGGGGGGCCAAACCGAAAAAAAAAACCCCCCCGGGGGGGGGTTTTTGGGGGGAAAAGGGGGGGTTTTAAAACGGGGGCCCCGGGGGAAAAAAATTTTCCCCCAAAAAGGGGGGGGAGGGGGGAAAAATGGGGGGGAAAAAAAAAAAAAAGGGGGGGGGGAGAAGGGGGGGGGGGGGTGGGGGGAAAAAAAAAAAATTTTGGGGAAAAGGGGGGGGGAAAGGGGGCCAAAAAAGGGTGGGGGGGGGGGGGGGAGTGGTTTAAAAGGGGGGGCCCCCCAAAAAAAAAAAAAGGGGGGGGGGGGGTTTTTAAAAAGAGTTTTGGGGGGGGGGGGGGGGGGGGGGGGGGGGGTTTAAGGGGGGGGGGGTGGCAGAGGAGATGGGGGAAAGGGGGGGGGAAAGGGGGGGTTTTGGGGGGGGGGGGAAAAAGGGGGGGGGGGGGGGGGGGGGGGAAAAGGGGGGGGGGGGGGGGGAAGGGGGGGGGGGGGGGGGGGGGGGGGGGGAGGGGGGCCCCGGGGGGGGTGGGGCCCAAAAAAAAAGGGGGGGGGGGGGGGAAGGGGGGGGGAGGGAAAAGGGGGGGGCGGGGGGGGGGGGGGGGGGGGGAAAAAAAAAAAGGGGGGGTGTTTTGGGGGGGGGTGGGAAAAGGGGTGGGAAGGGGGGGGGGAAGGGGTGTGCAGAGGGTTTTTTTGGAGGGTTTTCAGAGGAGATGGGTGGCGGGGGGGGGGAAAAAAAGGGGGGGGTTTTTGGGGAGGGGTGGGGGGGGGGGGGGAGAGGTTTGGGGGGGGGGAAAAATTTTGGGGGGGTGTGGGGGGGTTTTTTGGGGGGGGGGGGGTGGGGGTTTTGGGGGGGAAGGGGTGGAGGGGGGGGGGGGGTGGAGGGGGGGGAAAAAGGGGGGGGAAAATGGGGGAGGTTTTGGGGGGGGGAGGGGGAAAAGGGGGGAAAAGGGGTTGGGGGGGTGTGGGGGAGGGGGGGGGAAGGGGGGGGAGAGGGGGGGGGGGAGAGGGGGGAATTTTTAAGGGGGGGCGGGTGGGTTTTGGGGGGGGAGGGGGTGGGGGGGGGGGGGGGGGGGGGGAAGGGGGGGGGGGGGGGGAAAGGGGGGGAAGGGGGGGGGGGGGGGGGGTGTTGGGGGGGGGGGGCCCGGGGAAAAATTTTTGGGGGGGGGGGTGTGGGGAAATTTTTGGGGGTTTTTGTGGGGGGTTTTTGGGGGGGTGTGGGGTTTTTTGGGGGGGTTTTGGGGAAGGGGGGGGAAAAAAAGGGGGGGGGGGGGGTGTGGGGGGGGGGAAAAGGGGGGGGGGGGAAAAAAACGGGGGGGCCCGGGGTTCCCGGGGGGGGGGGGGGGGGGGGGGGAAAGGGGGGAAAAAGATGGGGGGGGGGGGGGGGGGGGGGGGTGGAAAAGGGGGGGGGGGTGTGCAGAGGAAGGGGGGGTTTTTGGGGAAAGGGGGGGGGGGGGGGAAAAGGGGATTGGTGGGGGTTTTTGCAGAAGGGGGGGGGAAAAGGGGTGTTGGAGGGGGGGGGAAAAGGGGGGGAGAGGGGGGGGGGGGGGGGGGGGTGGGGGGGGGGGGGAGGGGGGAGGGGGGGAGGGGGGGGGGGGGGAGGGGGAAAATATTGGGGGAAAAAAAAAGGGGGGGGGGGGGGGGTGGGGTGTTGTGGGGGGGGGGGGGGGGGGGGTTTTTGGGGGGGGGTGGGAAAAAAGGGGGGGGGGGGGGATGGGAAAAGGGGTGGGGGGGTGGGGGGGGGGGGGGGGGGGCAGAGGGTTTGTGGGGGAAAGGGGGGGGGGGAGGGTTTTTTGGGGGAATTGGGGGGGGAAATTTTTAAAAATTTGGGGGAAAAACCTTTTTTTTAAAAATTTTTTTTTTTCCTTAAAAAAATTTTTTTATTTTAAAAAAATTTTTTTTTTTTTTTTTTAAAAAAAAATTTTTTTTTTTTTTAAAAAGGGGGGGGTTTTTTTGTTTTTTAAAAAAAAAAAAAAAAAAACCCCCCAAAAAAAAACAAAATAAAAACAAAAAAAAAAATAAAAAAAAAAAAAAAAAAAAAAAAAAAAAAAAACGACAAAAAAAAAAAAAAAATTTTTTTTTTTTTTTTTTTTAAAAAATTTTTAAAAAGGGGGGTTTTTTTTTTTTTGGGGGGGGTTTTTTTTAATTTTAAATTTTTTTAAAAATTTTTTAAAAAACCCCCGCCGCCCCCCCCCCCCCCGGGGGTTGGGGGGCAAGGGGGGGGAAAGGGGGGTGGGGCGGGGAAAAGGGGGGGGTGGGGGGGTTGGGGAAAAGGGGGGGGGGGGGAGGGGGGGGGGGGGTGGGGGGGGGGGGGGGGGTGGGGGGTTTTGGGGGGGGGGGGGGGGTGGGGGGGGGAAGGGGGGGGGGGGGGGGGGGGGGCCCGGGGGGAAAAAAATGGGGGGGGGGCAGGGGGTTTTGGGGGAAAAGGGGGGGGGGGGGGGGGGGTTTTGGGGGAAATTTTTTTGGGGGAGAGGGGGGGGGGGGGCAGAGGGGTTTGGGGGGGGGGGTGGAAAAAGGGGGGGAAGGGGGAAAAAAAATTTAAAAAGGGGTTTTTGGGGGGGGGGGGGGGGGGGGGGGTGGGAAAAGGGGGGTTTGGGGGGGAAAGGGGGGGGAAGGGGGGTTTTTGGGGGGGGGGGGGGGGAGGGGGGGAGAGGGGGGAAAAGGGATGGGGGGAGGTGTGGGGGGGTTGTGGGGGGGGGTGGGGGGGGAAAAAGGGGGGGGGGGGGGGGTGGGGGGGAAGGGGGTGGGGGGGGGGGGGGGGTTTTGGGAAAGGGGGGGGGGAGAAGGGGGGGGGGGGGGGGGTTTTTGCAGAGGGGGTTTTTAAAAAGTGGGGGGGGGAAGGGGGGGGGAAAAGGGTGGGGGCGGGGGGGGCAAAGGGGGGGGGGGGGGGGTCGGGGGGGGTGTTTTGGGGGGGGGGGGGGGGTGGGGAAGGGGGGGGGGGGGGGAGGGGGGGGGTGTGTGGGAAAAGGGGGGGAAAGGGGGGGAAGGGGGGGTTGGGAAAATTTTTTAAAAAATGTGGGGGAGGGGGTGTTTTTTGGGGGGGGTGGGGGGGTTTTTAAAAAAGGGGGGGGGGGGTGTGCCAAAAAGGGTTGGGGGGGAGGGGGGGGGGGAAAAAGGGGGGGGGTTTTTTTAAAAACCCGGGTTTGGTTTTGGGGGGGTGGGGGGGGGAATTTAAAGGGGGCAGGGAAAAGGGGTTAAAATTTTTTTTTGGGGGGGGGGGGGGGGTGGGGGCCCGAGGGGGGGGAAAAAGGGGGGAAAAAGGGGGGGGAAAAAAAAAACCCGGGAAAAGGGGGGGGAATTTTTTTTGGGGGGGGGGGGGGGTTTTTAAAAAATGGGGGGGTGGGGGTTTCCCCGTTTTTGCGGGAAAAGGGGGGCCTTTTTTAAAAAAATTTTTTTTAAAATTTAAAGGGGGGGGTTGGAAGGGGGGGGGGGTTTTTAAATTTTTTTAAAAAGGGGGGAAAAGGGTAAAAGGGGGTTTTTTTTTTTCCCTTTGGGGGGGGGTTTTTTTGGGGGGTTTTGGGGGGGGGTGGGGTAAAAGGGGGGGTTTTTTTTTTTTTTTAAAGGGGGGTGTTTTTTGGGGGTTTGGTTTTTTGGGGGGAAAAAATTTTTTTTTTTTCCCCCTTTTTTTTAAAAAATTTAAAAAGGGAAAAGGGGGGGGGGGTTTTTTTTTCCCGGGGGGTTTTAAATTTGGGAAAAGGGGGGTTTTTGGGGGGGGGGAAAAAATTTTTTTTGGGGGGCAAAGGGGGTTTTTTTGGGGGGGGGGGGGAAGGGGGGGGGGGTTTTAAAAAATTTTTTTTTTAAAAAAATTGGAAGGGGGGCAAAGGGGAAGGGGGAAAAAAACAGAAAAAAAAGGGGGGTTTTTTAAAAAGGGGGGTTTTTTTTTAAAAAAAAAGGGGGGAGAAAAGGGGGGGTTTTTAAAAAAGGTGGAAAATTTTTTGGTTTAAAAGGGGGTTTGGGGGGGAAAAAAAAAAGGGTTTGGGGGTTTTTTTTTTGGGGGGAAGGGTGCAAATTTTAAAAAAAAAGGGGGGGGGGGGGGTTTTTTTTGGGGGGGGGTTTTTTTGGGGGGGAAAAAAGGGGGGGGGGGGGAAATTTGGGGTTTTAAAAAAAAAGGGTGGTGTTAGCATAGCCTGTAATTAGGGGTGGGAAACAATTAGTAAATGTGTCATAAATGAGAGATGGCGTGAGACATATTTCAAGATGGTACATTCTGCTATCTATGCTTTCAATATTCCACCAAATGCTTTTTTTCCTGATCGGCTTACTGCATTTCCAAAATGTGGAGAGTCAAAAACTGTATTTGTATCATGGTTTATGGAAATGCCCTAGAGTTCCAAATTTACTGGCAGAGGGTAAGGAACCTGGTTCTATCATTTTGGGGGGGCCCCTTTTGGGTTTTGTCTCCACGGGTTGTTTCTTCTACATGATCAGGGAGAGGAGGATGTTGATGAGGTAGAGGTAGCAAGTAGTATTCCCCCTCTGGTTCACATTTGTGTTATTGATTGCAAAGAGAGGGCTTTTGACCAGAGGCTGGAAGCCGATTTGCCATTAAATGAGATGATTTTATCTCAAACCAAATTGTACCTCTCGGATCAGGTGTTTACGGAGCGACACAAGGAAACAAAAAACGAAAGCTTTTTTTAAAAGTGGAAGTTTTTTATTGACAAATTTTACACCAAGAGAAATAGATAAATTTAATTTCTGTTTTTCAATATACCAATGGTATCTTAGTGCAGCTTTAAGGGGCCTTGGGAAGGTTGCAAAATAAGACTTAAAGTTATCTAGGCTCTGACATCTAGGTGTGAGAGAAGGTGACAAGGCACATAGGCACAAGTCCTTTGTATAAAAATTTTTGGCTTAAATTTTGGCTAGGTTATTTTTTTGTTAGGATAAGTTATAAAGATTGGCTTAATATGAACATTGGGTATGTAGAAAATTAATGAGGCTGTTATACATGTCCACTACTATATATCTGTATGCATTGATTTTGTGTCAATAAAATGTTGTTTAAAAAAAAAAAAAGAGGGCTGGTGTCGGGGAGTGTTTATTTAAATAAAAGTTTTTTTTCATGCAATTTGTTTGTGCTTTTTTCCATACAATTCCATTGTGTAGGGGAGGTATCTGACCGACACCTCTTCATTATTTATCGCTCGGGCTTGGTGTCCAGCCAGATGTGTTTCTTGTTGCCTAAGGCTGAAAACTAACCCGTGTCACTATTACCCCAGTACCCAACACACCAGGGTACTAGGAAGACCCCGTAACCATCAGGGAAATGGACCCTTAATGTGATGGCCACTTCTGGAGCAGCTGCGGCTGGTATTTTAGAATGGAAAGAACCAGTATCGATGGTTTTTCCCCCTTCTGATAGTATCAGCTGCCCTGTTGGTTTTACCTTGGCTGATTATGGAAATTTGGGGGGGACCCATGTCATTTTTTTTTTGGGAAAAAAAGTATTTATTTAATGAGAATCTGCACACGGGCATCCACTGTAATGATTACAGGAGGTGCCGAGTAAATGATATTTGAAAAAAAATAAGACGAGAGGTCCTCTCCATTTCCATAACCAGCCAAGGTAAAACCAACAGCTGCAGCCTGCTTATATTTAGAATGGGATGGTCCATTAAACATGGTCCCTTTCTTTTTTAAAATATCAGCCCGCAGGCCGCCCCAGAAGCGGGACCATCACATAAGAGGGTCCACTTATGTGGTTACGGCTTTTCCTGGTAACCCTGGTGCTTTAGGTACTGGGGCAAATAGTGACACGGGGTTATGTCAGCCTAGGGATGACAAAAACTACTGCTGGTTGACACCAAGCCCGGAGGGCTAGTAATGGAGAGGCGTCTGTCAGATACCGCCATTACTAAAAGAAATTAAATGGGAAAAAAAAAAGACCAACAATTTAACCCCAAAAAACTTTATTTAAAGAACACTCCCCGACATCACCCTCTTTCACCATTTTATTCAGGAAATCAATCCAACGTTGGTCCAACATAATCCAATGAGTCCGACATAAATCCAAAGGGGAAACCTGTTGAATATAAGAACATAAAAAAAAATGACAGTACAAAAATCCATCTCCTGCAATCCCCTGAAGTTTATTCCCCCAACTGATCTTCTGGGGGTGCAGGGTCGGAGTTCAACCTGCACAATATGATTCTGGGCGATGGTCCCATGCCCCCAAAGAGATTGTAAACTGTGCTCTGTACCCTCTTTTCCCACCACCTTCCCCCCCATTGTGTTATGCATCCTAAATACCAACACAAAATACAACACCCTCATCAAACCCCCATAACCTCCCACCTAATACCCATAATCCTCTCACCTCCAGTTATCACTCCACCTATCGCCCCATAACCTTTCCACCTAACCTTCCACCTATCACCCTGTTGCTTGTACAGAGGTGGCTACAGGTAGGGAAGTGCTGAAAAAAATAGAATTCTAAGGTGCTTGTGTGGTAAATTTTGCAGGGACGGGGTCGGGGGGTCGGAAGAAGTCATCTGACAGGATGGAGAAAAAAAAGGGAAAGATAACAATTCCAGTCACAGGAGAAAGTCTTCGGTGAGTCCTTACATTGTTACTGCCACTGTAGTCACTTAAGTGTCCTGCAGAGCCCGTGTACATGGGGATGTACCAGTGTATAATCACTGTATGGTGGAAATATTGATTGTAATTTAATGGTTTAGGTGTTTAGGCACAGGCACATGGTTTAGGCACAGTTTGGCGGTATCTCCCAACTCTCCTGGATGCTGAATATGGCTAACCGACAGTCCAGGAAGCTGGGTTACGCCAAAGACCACAGCTTTCACCAGAGTCGTAACACAGTTTAGGTGCGTAGGTGTGGCTTTTTCAAAGGGGGAGTGCTCACCATCAAGAGGGGCGTGGTTAGGAATGTTGCCGCGGCACGCCGCACCTTCAAATCTCCTGCTTTTTTTACTTCAAAAGTTGGGTAGTATGATGTAATATGTTGTGTGTAATTGTATGAATATGTTGTATATGTGTGTAAATATGTATGTTTATGTAATGCTGTATATGATATGTGTGTAAGTATATGTCTGTAAATGTGTACATCATGTATATATGAGTAATGTATATGTCTGTATATATGGATGTATATATGTGTCAAGATGTCTGTTAAATATGTATATATTTGTGTACATATATGTATATTTAAGATATTGTTGTAAATATTTCTGTGGTATGTATACATGTGTTTATATGTATGTACAATGTATGTGTGTATACCTGTGTACATGTATGTGGTGTCAAATGCGCATATGTGTGTAAATATGAATTGTATATTGTTTGGTATGAGTGTATTATTGCTCTTATGTATTCAATGTATAAGTAGTTTTGTGTATTATATGTGCAGTGTATACATGTGCTTGTATTTATGTGTGAATATATCTATGTATATACATGTGTGTATGTTTGTATATATGTTTGTGTACATATGTATATGAGTTTATAAATGTGTGTGTATATATGTGTGTATATATATGTGGATGTCATATAGTGCGTCTAAAAATCGCTGTGTGTATAAAACGTGGTGTATATATTTATACATTTACACACTCATACATTTATACCATAAAGTTCATATTGCACCATTAATGTCCCTAAAGGCATTTTTCACCATGGCTTATTTCCCGACGTAATTGCGGACAGATTTCACCTCCCATAGACCATTCATTATTCCAGCGCGTACAACACCGTATATAATGTCACTGTCACTTTCTCGCCCACCTGGCGTATTCGCAGAGCCGTGGAGAGGAACGGAATCCATAGTTCTCATATAGAACTGTGGATTACCGTAATGCCTGGACGGATTCCAGCCGTACCTGCAGCTGCAAATATGCGAGCAGTACGGCTGAATCAGTCCCAGAATAAGCCGTTGAACAGCCCTAAAAGGTAAGCATGTCCCGTGGGTTGACTATGTAAACACAATATGAAGGTGATGTTTTTTTGAAAATAATTTTTATCTTTTTACCTGTAAGTTTTATTTTGCCTGTACTAATATTGTTTTTTACAGCCAAGACGAAAACATATATATACATATATATATATATATCTATATATATATATATATATATTTATATAGTATACTATATATATATATATATTAAAAAAATATATATAATGATGTAAAAGTGATTGTCTGCCTGTTCCCTGACTGCTTTTATCTGATTTAGATATAAATTCTTCATCTTGTGATGAAGTTTGTAGCTTACACTGTAGAAGGGTGAGTTTCCACACGGTGTACAGTGGCTGTCCTTTGCGACTTGCTATACTAGCCTTGCTGTGGGAAGTAAACACTGGCCAGCCGCATACTTTCTACAGCTCTCTGGCACGGCCTCCATACACCCTCCTTTTCCCCATTTACCCTTCTTTGCCAGCCACACAGTAAATGCTAGAGAATACATTGTCATATCATAGCACTTGTATTTTTAAGTGTGGAATATAGCAAACGCATCAAGAGCAAATAAAACAAGATTCACTAAACCAGAGATGATTATTTTTAGAGATCTAAATATGGCTATATTGTATTCAGGCTGTGGGGTTTATATGCCGGGGTGGCGTAAGTTTTATCAATCTTGTGCGCCAGAGCTACTACTTCTTTGAAGGAGAAGAATTTTGGTACCCCTGCCCTGAGAGCAATGTAAATTGGGAACGTCCCTACTTTGTAGAGTGAGGAGTAAGGGTATGTTCACACGTCGTGTTCAGTCCCGTGTTTACTACGCTTTGTAGCTGCGTGTTTGGATCTGTCCTGTCGTCCCCAAAAGGACTCAAGACACGCAGCTAACAAATAGCAATGTGATTTAACATTGTTTTTAATAAGAAGATCCAGCGTCACAGGGGGTGTGAGTACAAATGTGCGTCACACCCCATGTGATGCTGATCTGTATGTACAACGCTCACCGAGCACTGTACATAGAGGGGAGAAGGGAGGAGGGGAACGATCCGTCCGACCTCCTCCCTGTATCAGCAGATGCACTGAGTGTCAGCTACTGACTGACTCTGCGCGGCCGTTGTTGAAGCGCCGAGTCGGAAGTCAGAGGAGTAAGCGTCGCCATGTTAGGTGCGGCCAAGTCCGCACCCACTGTTGATTGCGCCCGCCTCACCCACCCTGGTGGCGCTGGAACAGCGTCCAGTCGCTACTTTGGCACTGTTTCATTTAAATACCCCCGCTGCCTCAATACGATCCGTATTGTAACGCACGGGGGGGACGAGGCGCGAATCCATAGTTCTCTATGAGAGCTATGGATTACCGTAATCCCCACGTGAAATGCACCCCAAAATAAGCCGTGTGGAACATAACCCAAATTCGAGGGATACAGGCATATCAAATCTCCAGGGGTTAGTCCTCTGTTCTCCTCAGAGACTTGTTGCCTATAAGGTAAGGCCTTACCTCATCCCCCCCCCCTCCGTCTCCTCACCACTCCTGGGGAAGTTTGTATAGAGTGTAAAAGAGTAAAACAGGATGCTGGAAAAGTGAGATTCTAGGATATTTGTGTCAACACTGCAGGGAAAAATTCAGCATGAAGTGTGGACCAATTGAGAAGAAAGGAACATAGAACAACACTGAAAAACATAAACCCTTGGGGGGGGTTGAGTAACTAAATGTACCTGAACTGTAATCCACTTATATTCAGCAAAGCTCCTGTGGAAAGGGGCGTAGCTATATAGGTTGCAGAGGTAGCCGTCGCCCTTCTGGCCTCAGAAGAAGATACCACATTGTAAAAGTAGCACATGGTATTTCGGGGTCCAATTTAACTTTATGCACTAGGGCCCCAGAGCTTCAATTTACGACTCTGCCAGTGTACAACTCCAATCTACCACTGTATGGTCACTGTTATGGCAGTGATAATGGCAAAGTGAATGTTTCTATTCAGTAATGGCTGGTTATATTATTCAGTCACTATGTGTGTGGATATCTGTCATTGATGGGTGTCATTGGTCTTAGTGGAATTAATTGGTAATTTTATAGTGGTGATTGTGGTTTTATATAGCGATGTTACCTGTAATTGTGCGACCATTATTTAGTGGTTTTAATACGAAAGTACTTTGTGGGTTATAGCTTTTGATATATTTTTAGTTATGTAAAATGTATCATCAGTGAGAGGGACATAATCTTTAGACCTTGTTATGTTCACCACCGGAGTCTGGCCTGCCAAATTAGGTGAGGGAGACTCAAAAGCCCAGCGCTCCATCTTGATTACAGGTTAGTGTAAAGTATGAGTCATCACATAGAGTCTGTATATGTTTGAGAATGAGACTGAGTATTGTCAGTGTTCAGGCGGTGGAGACAGGGTGGGCCCAAAAATCAACTCCTCTGGTGGACCCTAAGCTCCCAGTCCGACACAGATGATAGGCATACTTTCATCTCTAGCTTCTCCTCTATTCTCACTGAGTCCTCTTGCTCTCTCTTTTCTCACTCCTCTCCTCTTGTTAATGAAATCATTTATTCAATATTATCCTCCACTAAAGATTTCCATGAGAGAGTAAGAACATGTAGGGAAAAGATGGAGAAGTGAACTAGCAGTCAGTCAAGAGCTTCCCAACACTTCCCTGTTTATGTGCCAGTGCTGAGCGCATGTGCGAGATTCCAATAGAATTATGCCAAATCAAAAGCTGTTTTGAATAATGGGCGGGATAATTCCAAACCAGCCCATTACAGTTGAAGTCAAGGGCTAATAATATGCGAGATTCTAGACTGAAAAGGTCCTTCAGGGAAGGTAACAACACACCTTTAAAAAAATATAGGCAGCTTGGGCTATGTTTAGCTACACAGGACACCACAGTGTAATTGGTTTATATGTGAAAAACCTGGTGACAGGTTCCCTTTAAATGTTTCAGATCACCAAACACATCTAAATATTAGACACACATAACACAAGTTACCACCAAATGCAAAAGGTTTTTTATTATTATTAAGGGTACGAGTAATCAAACCCTACATGGCACTGTGTGAAAAATTAATTACCTCCCCCCCCCCCTTAAAACATAAATTAACTGTGTTTTCTCATATTTTTGGAAAGTTGAGTTCAATTTCCCTAGCCTCATCCAGGTCTGATTGCTGCCACACCTGTTCTCAAGCAGGGATGCACTTAAATAGGATCTGCTTGACAAAGTGCAGTCGCACTAGATCGTGGGGAGAGCCAAAGAAATTCTGGAACAAGTAAAAGACAAAGTAATTGAGGTCTATCTGTCTGGAAAAAGTTATAAATCCATCACTACTGCTTTGGGACTTAAGAGAACCATAGTGAGATCCATTATCCCCACATGGAGAAAGCATGGAATAACAGCATCCAAAGAACTGCAGGCCTCACTTGCATCTGTTTAGGTCAGTGTTCATAACTCCACCATAAGAAAGAGACTGTCCAAAAATGGCCTGCATGGCAGAGTTCCAAAACGAAAACCATTGCTGAGCAAAAAGGACATAGCGACTCATCTCAGTTTTGCCAGAAAACATCTTGATGGTCCCCAAGACTTTTGGGAGAAGATTCTATGGACTGGCAAGGTGTAAGTCCCATTACATCTGGCGTAGAAGCAACACAGCATTTCAGAAAAGGACCATCATACCAACAGTAAAACATGGTGGTGGTAGTATGATGGGCTGGGGCTGTATTGCTGCTTCAGCACCTGGAAGACTTGCTGTGATAAATGGAACCATGAATTCTGCTGTCTACCAACAAATCCTGAAGGAGAATGCCAGGCCATCTGTTCGTGACCTCAAGCTGAAGCGCACTTGGCAGCAGGACAATGATCCAAAACACACTAGCAAGTCCAACTCTGAATGGCTTAAAAAACAAAATTAATACTTTGGAGTGGACTAGTCAAAGTCCTGATCTTAATCCGATTGATATGCTGTGACATGACCTTAAAAAAAGCGGTTCGTGCTCAGAAACTCTCCAATGTGGGTGAATTACAACAATTCTGCAGAGATGAGTAGGCCAAAATTCCTCCAGAGCGTTGTAAAAGACTCATTGGCAGTTTTCGCAAACGCTTGATTGCAGTTGTTGTTGCTAAGGGTGGCCCAACCAGTTGTGAGGTTTAGGGGTCAATGACTTTTTCACACAGGGCCCTGTAGGTTTTGATTAATTTTTCCCCTAGTAATAAAGACCTTTATATAAAAACTGCATTTTGTGTTAACTTGTTTGTGTATCTAATATTTAAATTTGTTTGCTGATCTGAAACATTTAAGTGTGACAAATATCCAAAAGATTAAGAAATCAGAAATTACAGTGAATGGTGTTTCAGTTTTTGGCATGTTTTTATGAAACCGCAGTGTTTTTGCTTTAAGGCTATGTCTACACAGCATATATTAAAATGTTGCCCAAAATCCAATGGCATTTTAACATAGCTGGACCAGAGATTTTGGCGCAGATTTGCATTAAAAACCGTGGTCAGTTTTCAGATTCGCTGTTGGCCCTATTCATTGAATGTACCAGAATATGACGGCAATCCTGTGGAAGATCCAGCAGGTTTGAAAATGCGCCAGAATCCAGCGCATTTTTAAAACGACCGGAAAATATCCGTGCTGTGTAGACTACAGCATGGTTTTTTCATTACAGTCTACACAGCACTAGGTACAGTCAGATTTTCAGCGGATTTTAAATACTGAATCCACCGAAAATCTGATCAGAATCCAGTGCTGTGTAGACATAGCTTAATCATGCTATGCAACATTATCGAAATGTGTGACTATATAAAAATACATATAATATTAATTACTTTCTATGCATCAATTTTAAGTGTGTACACTTTTGTTTTTGCTATCCCTGCCTTCCAAAAGCCACAATGCTGACATCTTGATTTTCGTTATTTTTTGATTTTGTTTGTAGGTTGAGTTGCATTTTTAAATGGTACAATTTAATGTACAATATAATGTAATGGGAAACCCAATCAATTCTTTATAAGGTGTCATTGAGGCAAAAATTTGCTTTGCATTGCCATTTTCTGGAGACCAATAATTTTTTCATTTATCATTCTACTAATGTTTCAGTGGTCATTTTTTGTATGTAAACAGTAGTTTTTATTGATATCATTTTTAGATAAATAAACTTGTTAAACATACATTATACATTTTATTTAACATTGCAGCCTATGGTTGACATTTACCAGCCAAAAGCATCTGTTAGAGGCATGTGTCAAAGCCAACCAGGAAACAAAAAGAAAACTGTTTTTTTAATACATTAGCCTATGGGCAAGAGCTGGCATCCGTCAGTCATATTGATTATATCCATCCAGTTTAAAAACAGATATGTTAAACTTCAAACTTGGGATCCTATGGGAAATGGACAGCCAACATATCTTTTTAAAAGGGTTGTCCGGTTCATATAAAGATCAAATAAATAAACTAGTGGCCAATAACATAAAACACCCTACACTCCCCTTCCTGCAAACCTGTAGAATTAGAGTTGTATAGGACCTGATATTGTCACAAGTAATGAGAAGTAAAAGGAATAACAAAGAGGAAGACCTCTTTACTTATTCGATCTATTAGTTAGGCAATTGTAAAAATCTAAGCAACATCAGTGAACTGGATAGTGCACCCTGCCAGTCTGTAAAAAAACAGTTTAGGATTGCTTAGATTAGCACAACAACGAGTTCAAGGTTTTAACTTGGCCTCCAAATTTCTTAGATCTTAATCCAAGCATCTGTGGGATGTGCTGGAAAAAAAAGTCTGATCTATAGAGGCTCCACCTAACAACTTATAGGACTTACCACAGGACAACTTTAGAGGTCTTGTAAAGTCCATGCCTCAAGAGATCATAGCTGTCACCTGGGGAGCGGATAAGCGCATGCCGGTCGGCAGCCGGAGGATGGAGCTGAGCAGGACCAGGGAGAGGTAAACAGCGGCGGTCCCGGAGCAGGCAGACATGAGCCAACCGTGGTTGAAAGCAGGGCCCACAGCACACATTGTGACAGAACCCCTCGTAACAGCCTTTCCCTCTTTTGAGATTGCTGGAACCTCTGAACAATATCAGCAACGTCAATGTTACCTTCAGGTTCCCAGGACCTCTTTCTAGGCCTGAACCCCTTCAAGAACCACTTCCCCCTGAAAATTTTTTCCAATAGGATTTCCTGTACCTGATGTCTCCAGCAACAGTTTCATTGGGAGGAATAACAGTCTTTTGAGAGAACCGGTTGAGTACCAGGGGCTTCAGGAGCAAGACGTGGAAGTAGTCGGAATCCCCATAGTTGGAGGCAAGCAGAGTTTTTAAGCCACAGGATTGATACATTGGAGAACTTGAAAAGGTCCCAGAAAGCGTAGGCCCAGCTTGAGGCTGGGAATTTTGAGACGGACATATTTAGCCGATAGCAACACTATATCGCCCAAATGGAAGACTGTAGGAGATCTATGTTTTTTATCTGCTTTGAGCCTTAGTTCGAGAACACGCTTGCAGAAGAGATTGGATCCTGCCAAATAGTGGAGATAGCTTGGACTTGAGCATCCATGACTGGAACATCAGAGGTGGTAGGCAGGGAAAGGGGGGGTGGGGATGTTGAACGCAAACTACGAAGAAAGGGGAAGCACCTGTAGAGTATGAATCAATATGGTTATAAGAAAATTCAGCACAAGAAAACAAGTCAGTCCATGACTTTTGTCTCGTACCTTGACGAGACAAAAACAAAATGAAATGATTCACCCTTTCTACTTTCTCGTTGGTTTGAGGGTGGTAAACAGAAGATAAGTTGAGTTTGACCTGGAGCCGAGAACAGTTTACGCCAAAAGATGGAAACAGATTGTACCCCTCGATCAGACACAATATGGTGAGAAAGTCCATGCAGGCGGAATATGTGCTGAAAGAAATGGGAGGCTGTAGGCAGTGAAGTGAGACATCTTGGAGAAACGATCAGTGACCACCTAAATGACTGTTAGAGAAAGGTGGTAAGTCTATAAAAAAATCCATTCCAATTATAGGTCCAGGGTGTTTTAGGTATAGACAAAGGAAAAAGGAATCCAGAGGGTTTGAGTCGAGAAGACTTATTTAGGGTACAAGTGGAGCAAGTGAGAACAAAATCTTTGACATATTGAAAAAGATTAGGCCACCAATAATAGCGAGAGATCAATGATAAAGATTTTCGGATTCCCGGATGACCAGCTAATTTGGTAGAATGACCCTGTTTCAGAATTCTTTTACTTAACGTTAGGCGAACAAAAGATTTCCCTGGAGGGACCTGCTGGAGGTCCATGGGAGCTGCAGTAATCAGGTGATCAGGAGGAATGATGTGTTGAGACTTGGAAGCGAGGTCAAGAGTATCAGAGGCACTAGACAGGACATCAGCCTTAACATTTTTCCCTGCAGGCCTAAAGTGCAACAGGAAATAAAAGCGAGAGAAGAAGAAGGACCATCTGGCTTGTTGGAGGTTTAACCTTTGTGCAGTCTGAAGATGGAGGAGATTTTTATGGTCGATGTAGATAGTTACCAGATGGCAAGCACCTTACAGAAGATGGTACCACTCTTCCAAAGTCAACATAATAGCCAGGGGCTCTCGATCCCCTACGGTAGATTTCCTTTTTGCAGAGGAAAAGGCCTTTGAGAAAGAAACACAGGTGATGGTCTTGCCTGTAGGAGTCTTCTGTCTAAGTACCACTCAAGCCCCTACAGATGAGGCATCCACCACAAGGTACAGAACAGGTGCTGTGTAAAACATGGCCTTGAGTCAGGCAAAGGCTTCTTCTGCTTCAGGTGGCCAAAATTTAGGATTACCATTTTTCTTGGTTAGTGCCACTATGGGCTTTGTCAGGGTAGGGAAGTGGGGAATGAATTGGGAATAGCAATTTGCAAACCCCAGGAAGCACTGAACACCCCGGAGGCCTACAGGTCGTGGCCATTGAAGAAAAGCAGACAAATTTGAAGGATCCATTAGTAGACCATTATCTAAGACAATATACCTGGGGAAGGGAAAACTGGTTTGTTTGAACACACATATCTCAAGTATGGCATAGACATGGTTTGTTAGTAAGTGCCTTAGAAACAAGCAAACATGGTCACTATGAGTCTTAGAATCAGGAGAGAATACCAAGATGTCATCAAGATAGACCACAACACAAACTACAAGAGATCTCAGAAGATTTTATTTACAAAGTCCTAGAAGACAGCTGGAGCATTGCAGAGACCAAATGGCATTACAAGGTATGCGTAGTGCCCATCATGAGTGTTGAAGGCGGTCTTCCATTCGTAGCCTTCTCGGATACGAATTAAATTATAGGCTCCTCCCAAATCGAGCTTGGAGAAGATCCTAGCTTCACATAAACAAAGAGTTCAGAGATCAGAGGTAACAGATATAGGTTCTTAATGGTAATCTTGTTTAAAACCTGATAACTGATGCAGGGGCGAGGAGAATCATCCTTCTCCATGAAGAAAAACCCAGCACCAGCTGGAGAGGTTAACTTGCAGATAAAGACTGTTTGCCAGTCTTCATTGATATAGTCCGACATGGGCACTGACAGAGGGTAAACCCTACTATGAGGGGGCATTATGTCAGGACACTGTTCAGAACTGTACAGCATATTTCCCGACTATAGAGTTGCCTTGATTAAGACAGAGCAGAGATGACGCCACAGAGTAAGCGTGCCCAGGCTCTTCAAAGACATTGCGGAAAGCATTCAGGAATAGTTGTAGACTGACCATCAAAGGATCCCTTTGCTTCCCGAGTGTGGTCCAGGCAAGGTACAATAAAATATCAAGACTATTAAGACATTCTGGTGTGAAATGTGCTGCCCATGTCAGAAAACTTGGTTTCAGTCACAACTCATGGATCATCTAACAGGATAATGTCCTAAGACACACAGCTAAAACATCCAAAAATGGCTAAGAACAAAGCATTGGACTATTCTGAAGTGAACTTCTATGAACCCTGATATAAAAGCTTGCAGATTAAATAATGAACATTTTCTCCATTAATCATTATCAAAAATTTTGTACCATTTTCATCTAGCTGCTATCTTAGTTATCCCTAGTGTACAGCTTGATTCCAGGGGAAACGACCAGTCACGAGCTCACCTTAGTCCTGGCAGCATGTGCTCAAACATAACCTCTCCTCTCAGGCAGCTACTGTCAGTCTATTTCCTGCTTAGTAATCACACACTCACTGAGTGAGTGTTCAACCTCAGGTGTTTTCATTCTACTCATGTCCTCTGTACTCTTTAGTAATTAGTCAAACAGTGCAGATACATTTTTAAAAAAAGAAACTTAAATCGGGTATGTCCACTGAGGAAAAAAAAAATCCATGTTTGGTTTCTTTAGGGATGCTGAAAGTCTGAAATGCTAAACACTCAGCAACATTGTAGTTACTCATAGCTCCTGTATTTTAGGTCACTTGCCTTTACATAAACAGACCTTTGTTTGATTAGAGTGATCAAACTGTGGGGAAAGGTATAGTGATGTCAAGTCTGCTGGGTCACATGGTATGCAGTTCAAATAAATATTACATGCCCCCTTTTGAAGACACTGAAAGCTGAAGAGAGGAAATGAAATGCCTTTGTGGTAAAACCCCTTTTATGCACTTTTCACACCTGAGACAGCTGGAGCAGTTTGCTCAAGAGTGGCCAAAATACCTGTGGACAGGTGCAGAAGTCTCACTTAGAGTTATAGAATTCGTTTGTTTGCAGTGATTTTTTTTAAAAGGTTGTGCAAAAATATTAAGTTATGGGAGCTATCATTTGTGGCCAGTTTTATTATTATGTTTTTTAAAACTTTTTGGTTGAACCACAATTTAAAGGTAAGATTTTCATTAGTTGATGTTCAGTCAATTAAAATTATTACTTTTGTCAATTTCTAGTTATTTCAGTTATTTCTTTCTTTAACGGAAGAGTGCTAACAATTCTGTTCACTTGTGTAAGTGATAGTCAGCATGGTTTTACTAAGTAATAAAAAAAAGCAAACCAATGTCATTTATTTTTATTAAGAGGTGAATAGAAGTCTGGATAGAGGGGCAGCTGTGGATTTATGGCGACATGTCCCATTAGGACTGCACCATTTTTTTGGTGTATTTTGCACCAAAAACCTGTTGACGTCTTATTCTCTATATAAACGAACTGCCGTACACCAAAACTAGGCACATTTGACACTTTTGAATGCGCCTAAAGTAGGCGCTTCAAATATGCTAGCAATGATATGCTATGTGCCTTTTTTTGGTATACGCCTAAATTAGACACATTAAATATGCTATATAAGGCATACCACATGCCAGATTTATTTATTCAGGCACATTATACACTCATTTAATGCACCTTAAAACTGGCACGGAAGCGTCTCTTTTCTGACATGTCACCCTTAGTGACTTTGCAAAGGTGTTTGATACTGTCTCTCACAGAAACCTAATGGGTAAATTAAAATCTACAGGTTTAAAAATAGTTTGTAATTGGATGATTGAAAGCTGGCCAACCAATTGTATCCAGTGAGTGGTAGTAAATAAAGTGGTGTACCCCAAGGTTCAGTACGAGGTCCCCTTTTGCTCAATTTATTTATGAACGATAAAGTGGAGGGGATTAATAGCATTTTTTTGCAGATTATATAAAGCAATGTACTGTAGTGCAACCTATGGAAGATGTTCATAAATTGCAAGCAGATCGGGACATACTGTTTCGGCATCGACTTGGCAAATAAGGTTCAATGAAGATAAATGTAAAACTATGCACCTGGCTACAAATTTGCATGCATCATATGTCCTAGGGGGAGAAAAACTGGGAGAATTACCTGTTGAGAAGGTTGTGGGATTTCTTGTAGATCATAGACTACATAACAGCATGCAATGCCAATCAGCAGAATATAGACAGGTATTAAAAAAACGAAAAAAAAAGGCATGGATCTTTAGGACAGGGACATAATATTACCAATCTACAAAACATTGTTTTGGTCTCATTGGAATATGCATTTCAGTTTTGGGCACCAGTTTATAGAAAGGATGTACTGGAGTTAGAGAAACAAACACAAGCAACTAAACTGATATTACATATACAGCATCTTAATTATGAGTAAAGGTTAAAAGAATCAAACTTTATTTAGTCTTATGAAGAGACATCTAAGGTGAGACATGATTAATTTGTATAAGGACATACACTGGAAATTTTCCCAACAAAAAAGCTTCTTTCACGTGAAACCCCAAGGGGAACACAATTTGTCTAGAAAAAAGGTTACATCTCTAGAGGTATCAAGCCTGCTTTTCCATAAGAACTGTAAATGTGTGGTATATCCTCCATTAGGAGCTGTTCACAGCAGGAATAGTAGAGGGCTTTAAAAAAAGGCTTAGACAATTACTTACAAGAAAATAATATCAGTATAAGTTGCAGAGCTCCAGTCTGTGGGCCATATTTCACGTGCCATATTTCTAAGTGACCATTTACAAGTGACATCACAAGCATCAGAAATATGCCAGAAATGAGACAGAAGT
Organism: Phyllomedusa bahiana; assembly: GCA_025379985.1. Taxonomy (NCBI): domain Eukaryota; kingdom Metazoa; phylum Chordata; class Amphibia; order Anura; family Hylidae; genus Phyllomedusa; species Phyllomedusa bahiana. Next base: position 47,427 of record JAODAL010011495.1, read on the forward strand.
GAGCATAAGCATTTCGATCCGAAATACGTATTCAAAAGTGCTGCGTAAAATGCATCCAATGCGCACCCAAAGTGTGGTGCGTGTTTGGATGCGTTTTTGCTGCAGCAGAAACGTACCCTATAGTTTTTAACAGGTTGTCTGCTGTGTCTTTTGGATCAAGAATTGACATGTCAATTCTTTGAACGGATCCGAAAGACGCATCACAAAGACATGTAAAACACGCATCAGCGATAACTCGTCTTAACGCCGATGCATGTTTTACATTGAAAACAATGTAAATCACACTGCACATTGTTAGATGCCGAGTCAACATCCCCTCAGGGACAGCCATTCATCGGAGTGACCACCATGTAATACTACATGATGGCAGTAGAAAAACATAGCTTCTTACACCTACTTTGAGCAAAATAAGCTTCGACCTTTTAAAAGGTTTTCTCTGAGGAGACAGACCGTTTAAGGGGAGTATGGGGAGACATGTACAGCAAGGTATCTGTAGAACAGCAGTGAAAATCTGTTGTGTATCTATGGCTAAAAAATGTACTCAGCTGTACTCTGCTACGTTTGTCGAGCTGATAGACTTTGAATGGAGTGCAGGGAGGAAGGGCAGGGTAATCCGGGGGCTCCCATTTTGGCAATTGGTGGGGATAATCCCTTTAATTTTAAAGTTGCTCCACAGTCGGAGTATTCAGTTAAAATAACTGTCAACTCTCGGTGCAGGGATGTAGTGAAGCAGGTAATCTACAAAAATAAAACATAAAATTAAAATTAAAACATAAATGGTCTAGACTGCATGCCCTAAAAAAAGTATTAGCCTTACTTGCATTTGCAAGCGATCCCTTAACTAATAAATAAAAGTTAAAGGGGAACCTCTTCTGCTTCCATTTTCAATACTAACAATGGCAGAAAATGTTCCATTGAATGAAGCCAGAGAGATTAGCAACCAGTATTGATTGGGTTACCTTTCTTCACTATCTGAAACAAGACTTCACTGTTCTTTATGAACTAGTGTGGGAATAAGAAATTGAAAACATGAATAAACCGAGTACATTTTTAGTTCAATGTTTCAGATGAAGTGAAATCAGTCTAAAATTAATAGAGTAGATTGTTGCTGTGCTTGGATAATACAAGAATATGGGACAGAAGCACTTGAGGAAAGGCTAAATATCTGATGCTGCATTCCTTCTGTGAACCTTCATTGTTACTCCAATAAAGCACATAATCAGCTGCAAAATAAAGTTCACAAGCTTATTCAAACATCTTTTGCCTATAGAATGCTTCATTTTTACTCCTTTGCCCCATTTTCAGATCAGGCAGTTGAAATATGCAACTCTATATGGTGAGATCTGGTTGCCAATACAATGATTACTGTTGGTTGTCATACATTTGCCTCAGATCAGAAGGAAATTTTGAGGGTTTTGAGCATAGCTGGATATAGGAATGTAACCAAGAGCCATATAAAAATGAGGGGAATATTTGTTTGGACCAAGGCTTTTTGCTGACACAAAATCTTTATATGGCCAAGTGCCAACATGAAGTCATCACATGTCACCACATAACCCCCACCTCCACCTACCATTTGATGTGAAGTTTGTACAGAGGTATTGAATGGGTAGGAAGGTGCTGAGAAAGTGAGGATTGTAAGAGGTTTGTGTGCTAAATTCTGCAGAGACACATCGTGGCTGGAAGAAGTCATCATGACGGTCTAAATAAATAGGAAGAGCAGGACTCTTTAGAAGACATCCCCGGGGGAGCATGGCTAAAAACGGGACTTAATCACTAATCTCTGCGAGCCCTTTGACAACTGTTGTACTATTGGTGGTCTTTTGGGTGGTCAGGTGTGGCATTTTTACCTATGTCACACGCACGATTTTGATCAGTTTTTAACGGATGCGAAATTTTTAAATCCCCGAAAACCCCAACCAACCCCCAGCGCTGTGTACCCTAAAAAGAAAATTGTGCTGAGTTAACAGCACTTTTTTTTACTAAAGGTTTCCTAAACCTAAAACTGTCTGACGGAATATAAAACATTTACTTGGACCGGTGGGAATCTGACCACATTTTTTGTGCAAAAAAAACTGCTTGGGGCCAGTGATGTAAAAATCACCGGAGTATGGACTCTGATTGGTTCTAGGGCAAAAAAGTTTTTAACCAGACATTTTCATACAAGAGGCCCTCAGTTTTTTCTCTCTACTTTCTATTAAGATATTGTCTTTTTAGGACACAGTTTAACAGTACAGACTAGAAAGTACAGTGCATGTGCTGGGACTTAAAGGCCATTCACACGGCTTATTGCGGGGGACGGATTCAGCCGATTTTGCCCCCGTACTGCGCTGCAATACGGCGGGAATCCGTGCCATCTTTGGGTAATCCACAGTTCTCAAGAGAAAGTGTGTTTTTCTTACCGGGGCGGGATACCCCGTGGATAATAAAGTATATGGGGCCGGCGGGCAGGCCCCCGCCCCCCCCCCTTACTCAAGCCAAATTGGGGAAAATCCGTCCCGCAATAGGGCTTGAATAACCGGGGAAACCCGGGCCTTACATTATATTCGAATGTGTTGACAGTGCTTGTGTACAAACAGTTTTCCCGTTATGCTTTTGAACCAATCAGCTTATCTTTCAACTATTAGATGACTAATGTAAACGCGCCACAAATGTAATAGACCTATAACACATGCTTATGGGTATAAATCTTTAAGTTGTTTTAAACCCTTTCTTGGTGTGCAAAGCCCTTTTAGGTTGTCTATGTATCCTCTGTCTTAGCCAGGATTCTGTACAACACTTAGGGGGCCGTTTTTTAAAAACCAACCCCGATTCTTCTTCCTTGCCTGTTTTTGCTTCCTGTTTCCTTTTGTTTGCGTTTTTTGGATTCCTCTGCTGTCTTGATCCTGTTTTTATTTTTATTATTTTTCCCTCCCTCGGGTACTGCTGATCACCCAGTTTGACCTTGCCCCCTTTGCATTGCTATTTCCTGTTTCTTTTTGGGTTATGATGTTTGTTTCCATCTCCCCTTAGATCTGATGTGTTCCGTTTGGCCAGGTTTAAAATCGGGAAGGGTCCTGCTTGGTCCCCCTTTCGGGGGGGGTTTTTTTGGGTTTTTAAAGGGGGGAAGCCAGGGAAAGAATAGGGCGCCTCTGACAGAATCACAGGCCCAATTTTTTCTACCCGATTACCTAGCAACCTCCCATACTTTTGGAAACCCTATTAAGGCACGGGGGACCAATGTATGGTTTGCGCGTTTAGCAAGAATTAGCACAGAGAGTTTACCTGCAGGAGACTTCTTCCTCCCAGAATGTGGTTTCTAGGTACCCACCTATGGAGCCTAAGTTTAACCTGCTGTACCCTCTTTCTGGTGACCTCAGTACCTTTATTACTTTCCAGGTAAGCTACAGACTGTACTTTCAGCTTAGGCCTCACTTGTCTGGTAATGAGTAACAATGAGTGGGGTTCATCATCTCCTTGCTACAAGGCACTCCTCAAGTTTTTGCATTCTCTTTAAAACCTGTCTCCCCAGAATTGTTGTCCATAAACTCGTTTTCCAGGCCTTAGGACTACTGTATATAAACGGGAACATCAGGTCATACCAAACAAACCCTTTTTGTCTCTCCGCCAGGGGCAGCGACTAGTGGAAGATTACTGTTCCAAGTTCAGGCGCTGGTCGTTGCCCTCCCAGTGATCCAGTGTCTTTTTCGGCAAGGACTGTCAGAGGATCTAAGGATCTATTGATCAGCTACCGGCAACCCAAAACACTAAAGGGTTTAAAAGGGACTTCGCTAAATATTTGGGGGATCGTCGGGTCGGGCAAAAAGAAAATACTTTGATCCCTTCTCCCCTCCCACGGAACGAAACGGTGGATCCTGATCAAGAAGTTATGCAGCTGATATCAACTATGTCTCCTAAAGGCCACAAAATACTCAGAAAGTGGAGGGGACTCTGTTTCTTTTGGGGGCAGGGGGGTCACTTACTGAAAATTTCCCCAAGCATCCAGTTTCAGAAAACTCCAGTGCCTAGGTGACTCTCGGGAAGGTCACCTAGGCAGCCAGGTATTTTTCTTTTAAATCCCCAAAAAGTAGTTTTGTATGTTTGTATTGCATATAGTAACAGCAGTTGTTCTGGCAATGCGTTTCTCAACTGTAGTTCTGCAGCAAATTTCCTAGATTCACGAGTTATGGACACAGTGGGCAGGGCGTTATTGCCTCCCATGACCTCAGTTAACCTGGTTGCCATTGACAACTGTCCTCTGCCAGAGGGCAATTAAGTTCCACACTCCTCTGGTTAACTTAAAATAGGTCCTAACCGAATTTCCTTTTTTGTATAATTAACATTTTCTGGGGATTTTGGGTTACAAATTCAAACCAAAATCGGGGGAGAAAGCAGACATTATTCAATGGAGTCCTAGGTGTCATGGACATTGTTTAACACTTTTGTTGCCTACTCTTCCCTAGTGACTGCCTTATTTATTTATTCAAGATTTTTTTATGTCTTTGGAAACGAAATTTTTACCTCATCACATAGGCTCTATGATTATGCTACTGAGTTGCTTTCAAATGGTAAATTACATAAGTAGGGGTTTTAAATAACTTTCTGCGCCAGAGAGAGGGGGCTATAAAAAACTTTTTTAAATTATTTTATTATTATTATTTATTTATTTTTGAGCCCCTTGGTTCCAGAGCCGTCTTTCAGGTTTCATAATAAATAGGTCAAAAACAATCAAAGGTGAAAAATTACTAACGAAAACTGGTACAGAAGGAAGAGGCCCCCTGCCCGTGGGGCTTCAGTCTACAGGAAGGTGGGAAGAGACAGAAGGTGAGGGGCAGACATGATTTCGGAAGTTATGACACAGGGTTATTTTTTGGTTATAGCAATCCTGAAAAAAGGGGTTTTCGGTTGCCTTTAAAGCGGGTGAGAGTGGGGGAAGTCGAGGTTTTTGGGGGGAGTGATTTTCCAGAGTGGGAGAAGCAGGGGAGAAGTCTTGGAGAGGTTTGTGTGGGAGCTGATAAGGGGAGAGCAGAAAAGAAGGTCCTGTAGGACGGGGGTTGCGTGAGGGGAGATTGGGGAGATTAGAGCAAGAGTTGGGGGGGAATGGTTATGGAAAACCTTGTGGTAAAGGTTTGCTAATTGAACGGGATTCGGGGGAAAGGGGAACCCGTAAAGGGGATTGGCAGGGGGGAGAGGCAGAGGATAGGGGGAGAAGGGAATCAACGGGCAGCAAGTTAAAGGGTGATTGGGGGGGATGAGGGTGCTAGCTGGGAGGCCACAGAGAAGGATTTTCAGAAATCGGCGGGGAAAAAACGAGGGCAGGACCCGATTTTTTTTGCTTTCGAATTAAGGAAAGAACGGATCGGGGGTATTTTTTTTGCTGGAGGCGGCAGGTGGATTGAGGGTTTGGATTGGGTTTGAAGGAAGATTGGGGTCAAGGGTTATCCCCAAAGGGAGCGGCCTTTTGGATGGTGAAGAGTTAGCCTTGACTGTATAGAAATCAGGTGGGGGGGTGGAGTTGGTGGGGGAAAGATGATGAAATTAGTTTTTCTCCACGTTTACTTAGGAGACGTGAGGGGAAAAAAGGGGGATATGGACAAAGACTCAGGGTTCCGGAGAGTAAGAAGTGACAAAATGGGCCGGGGTGTAGAGTTGGGGGTCTCAGCAAAGATGGTATTGAAAGCCATGCGATGCTATTAGTTGAACCCCGAAACCCCTAGTGTGATGAAAAGATGGGGCCCAGGGCAGACCCCTGGGGTACCCAAAAGAGAGGCCGGGGGGGGGGAGGGGGGTGCGTGAGTGAGAGACCTGAAAGTCCGAATGAGGTGGGGAGATCCCGGAAAAAAGCCAATCCCTAGCCGAGGGAGCAGAGGATTTGTAGCAGAGGGAATGGCGACGTGTCAAAGGGAGAGGACAGGTCAGGAGGAGAAGCACGGTATGGCGTGGGCTTTGGCCTTTTAGGTGTTGGGGACTTTGGTTAGGGGGTTTCTGTAGAGTGGTGGGGTCGGAGCCAGATTGCGTGGCAAAAAGAGAGGGGGAATAGATTTAGAGGAAAGTTGAAGATGGACTTTTTTCGAGGATTTGGGGGCAATGGAAGCGGAGATGGGGCATAGTTGGACAGACAAGGGGTCAAGAGATGGTTTTTAAGGATGGGTGGATGGCGCGTGTTTTTAAAAGGTTGAAGGGGAAAATCCGAGGGTTTAATGATAGGTTTTAAGGATGGGCGAGGGGTGGGTGAAAACACACTAAGGGCAGGGGTGAGGGGAGAGGCAGTGGTCAAGATTACAGGTAGTGAGTTTGGGTTTTGGGCAGTAGAGTGGAGAGGGTTTTCTGATGACAGTAAGAAGCAATTAGGAGGGGGGTGGGATAGCAGGTGTAGAGGGGGGGATGTGGGGGCACTGCAGGAAAGAATAGCAGAGGGGCTGGGGGTGAAGCTTTGTCTGGGAAAGACTTAGTTAGGAAATGATGGCGAAATCGTCTGCTGACAGGAGAGATGGGGGTGGGGCGGGGGGACGGAGGGGAGGTTTAAGGTTTTTTAACATTGTCGGGTTGTGAACAGGGAGGGTTTTGAGGGGGGGAATATTGTTGGCTGAGAAGTGCAGATTTAAATGTAGCAGTGATTGTTTGTTGAGGCGAGGTCGTCGGGGGAGCGGCTTTTCTTCCGCGGCGTTCCGGCAATTCGGAAGTCCCTCAGTGTTTGGGGGGTCTGTGTGCCAGGGTTGCTGTTGGTTTTGCGTGTTCTGTTTTTGTGTGAGAGGGGGGGCCATGTCAAGAGTGGAAGTGTTGTGTTGTTTTTAGAAAAGGGGGGCTCGTCTGGGTCAGTAAAATGAGATATGGGGAAGAGGGGAAAAGAGATTCAAGAGAGTGTGAGGGGTTAAGGTGTTGTGGTTTCTCGGGGGAGCATAATTTGGGGGGGGGGGCAGGTGGTGGAATTGGGGAGAAGGGCAGATTGTGGTCAGAGTGGGGGAGGGGAGATTGAGGTTTAGATAGAGGACAAGGGGGGAAGATGAGGTCCGTGTGTGTCCTCTTTATGAGTGGCTCCAAGGGCCCCCTGGTGGGCCGGGAAAGGGGGGTGACAGAGTTTGTTTGTAAATGGGGCAGGGGTGTCGATTGGGAGTTGAAAACTCCCCTTATAGGGGGATGTCAGGGGGAGAAAGTGAAGGAGCCCGGAACGAAGTGGTCGAGGAAGGCGGTGGCAGGGCCTGGGGGCATAAACAACCCCACTTGGAGGTTTTGGGGGGATAGATCGGGCGGAGTGCACCTCGAAGGAGGGGGGGTGAGGGAAGGTAGTGGGGGGGACGGGGACAAAAGGCATATCTGACAGAAGAAGGCCACACCGCCCCATGTTACTTCCCGACGGGGGTGGGGTAAAAATGAAAACCCCCGAAGAAATGCAGCAGGGGGGGGGTTTTGTCAGAAGTGTCAGCCAAATTTCTGTTAATCCAAGAAGGTTAGGTTTCGGGAATGAAGAGGTCTTTGGGCGAAAAGAACTTTTGCTTACAGAAGTGCTTCCAGAGGGCTCCAGACATGGGGGTAGGTTTTAGCGGGGGGGAGGGGAATGGGGTTTATATTTAAGGGGTTGTGCAGTTTGTGCTTCTTGGGCGTAAGGGGAGGTGAAAAAAAGTGGGGGTGTGTTGGGCGGCCCCGGGGTTGGGGGATATGTCCCCAGCAGCAAGAAGAAGCAGGGAGAGTGTGAGGAGTCCATGATAGTCTCTACAAGGGCCATATTTGTCCTTCTACTTCAACAATTGGGATGGGATTCTTCCTTGTTTAAAAGAGGAATGGTGGTCTGAGGCCTTGCATCGACAATCGGGAGCTGAATAGGGAAAACCCTTAAAAATCATACCGTCTTTCCCCTCCCCCGATCTGTTCAAATCAATTTAGAATCTACCTGGTTTTTTTCTCCAATAAAATTGCAAGGTGCAAGAATTTAATTTGCTTTTCCCCAAGTGATACGAGTGGAAACTATTTTTTAAAACCACATGGGAAATTTTAAATATTTTGGGCGGGGCCCTTGTTTTTTAAACAAAAACCAGGTTTTTTTTCAAAGCTTTGTTAATGACATATTTCGAATTCTCATTGACGGTTGTTATATTTTTTCTAATGAAGTTTGCTTTTTTTTCCCAGTTCTACCCCTGTAGAAAAAATGTGTGCCTGTCCTTTAGTTCTCAGGGAAACCTTTTAGCAAACAAGAAAAATGTCTCTTTGAGGTATAAGAGTTACATTTCCCCTTGTTTTAAACTCACACCCCCCATGCCTTCCTTTTGGAACCATCAGGTTCAGACTATTTTGAATTGGGTACAGCCGAACTCCCTGAAAGCTTTGCAGAGATTCTTGGGGTTCGCCGGTTATTACAGAAAATTTATCTATAACCTTTCATCCATAGCCAAACCTTTGACAAACCTCACAAAAAAGAGGGTGGATCTTAGTTATTGAAAAACTTAAGCCATTCGTGCTTTTTAGACCTTGAAGAAATATCTTACTGAAGCCCCTGTTCTAATTCAATCCGATCTCTTGCGGCCATTTATTTTAAAAATGTATGCTTCTGAGGTAGGAGTGGGAGCTGTTCTGTCACAAGGGCCTGCCTCTTTGACTAACCTACACACATGAGCCTTTTTCTCACATACATTTTTCCCTATGCAGAGAAATTATGACATTGGGAATTGGAAACTTCCCGCCATCAAGTGGGCATTTGAATAATTTTTTGGAGGGGGTGAGACATCAGATTACTGTGTTAACAGATCATAAGTTCCTGTCTTACCTCGAATCTTCTAGGAGACTAAATCCCAGACAGGCTATGTGGGCCTTGTTTTTTTGGTTTTTTACCACACTGGACTTTATTTTTACTTACAGACCTGACTTCGAAGACATTAAAGCTGACGCATTTTCAGTAGCTTCTGCAACACTTAATTTCCCTTATTACTCATTTTTGCAAGAGGTATTGTAGTCTCAGCAGTGTCTTCCAACCTTGCCAGTGACATTAGACAGTTTTAGTATTTTGCATTTGTATGAGTCAGCCATTTCTGCTTATTGTTCTGATTGGTCTCCTGCTACCGCCCAGCTGCTACATTTCTGATCCTGCTTTGTGTACCTCCTGTCCTTGCTATCCACCTGTACCTGAGCTCACTTGAACACTGCCAGTCCTGACTACGCTTCTGCCTCACGTACCCGTACTCCGAAAGTCGGCTGTCACCTTGGGGACCTATGTCGGGGGTAGCAACCTGGGGGGCCCCTGCAGTCCAACTGGCCCTGTGGCGGGCTTTGGTGAAAACGAGGGGTCTCCTTAGACTCCGCTCTCGGGTGTGGACCACACCAACTCCCGACAGTGACCCAGTGATCCACCTCCTGTCTCCTGTGAGTCTGAAATTTGCCTCGAATCGAGCAAAAGTGGCATTTCCTTGCTCTGCAGCGAAGCTCTAGCCTGGGTCACTCCCCTGTGGGAACAACAGGATTTTCTGACAACCAGCTTGCAGACTTCCTGGCAGCCTTTTGCAAGGTACTTGAAGAGCCAAGTCGTATGTCTTCAGCTGCATCTTCACTTCTCTGGCTTCATCAGGGCAATTCTACCATGAGCCAGCATGCAGTACAGTTCCAGACCCTGTCATCGGAGTGAAGAGCCAAGTCGTTTGTCCTCAGCTGCATCTTCACTTCTCTAGCTTCATCAGGGCAATTCTACTAGGGCCAGCATGCAGTACAGTTCCTGACCCTGTCACCGGAGTTTCCTGGAACAATGAGGTCCCGGTTGCAGCCTTCTGGTAGGTCCTAGCTCATTGCATCAAGGACGAGCTGGAAGGACGCGACCTGAACACCAGTGTGGATGACTGCATCACTCTGGCCATCCACACTGACATCCGCTTTGCAGAACGGCAACAGGAGACACGGCAACAATGGGAAGCCTCCCCAGACTTCGCTGTCTTCCAGCGACCTCTTCCATCTACATCCTCCATTCCACAGGAAGAACCCATGCAAGTTGACAGAGCCCATCTGTCCGAGGAGGAAAAAGTCTGCAGATGAAATTCAGGTCTGGTGCCAAAGGACACCCACTAAAGGACTGCACGGTCCATCTGGGAAAACTACAGAGCCTAGGGTTCATGTGAGAGGGGACCCTAGGTTAGGATTCTCCCTCTCCACATATGACCATGCTGGTTTACCTAATCCTCCTATCCGGCTCCAGTCTCCAGGTCACTGCTCTCATGGGCAACTTTATCCATCCTGCATTAGTTACCAAACACAATCTGCCGGTGATCCCCCTGGTCAAGTCCCTCTCAATCTCTTCAGTAAATGGAGAGATTCTCTCAGGTACCGTCCATTAGCACAAGAGGCATCTCATCCTGCGTGTGAGAGCATTGCACCAAGAATAGATCTTCTTCCTCATGTTCCTCGGCTCCTCCAGCATTCTACTTCTGGGACATTCCTGGTTACAAATTCACGGTCCAAGCATTGCTTGGAGAACTGGTGAAGTGATGCACTGGAATGCCCAGTGCATCTCCTCCTGCCTCTCATCCACCTCGTTACTTTGGCCTACCGGGCCTACTCCTCCCAGACTCCCTGAGCACTAACAACACTATGTGGATTTATTGTGCAAGAAGCAGGCAGAGACACTCTGTCCTGGCCTGAAACTGAAACCATGTCGGCCTACATAAAGGAGAACCTCAAGAAGGGATTTATCCATAAATCATCCTCACCCATGGGAGCTGGATTTTTTGGGGGCGAGAAGAAGGATGGGTTGCACCAACAATCAGGGTCTTAAGAGCACCATTAAAAACCACTACCACCTGCCGATAATTTTGGAGGGGCCATGGTCTTCTCCAAACTTGATCTACAAGGTGTATACAATCTCATCTGCATCCGACAGGGGGATGAATGGAAGACCGCCTTTAACACTCTTGACAGCCATTTTGAGTATCTTTTAATGCCCTTTGGCCCATTATGTAAATATGCCCTATGTGTAGGTCCCAATTTAAATCCCTCTGAACTCCCTGTCCATCTTACAGTGAGGTATCTAAACCTGTATATTGTATTAGAAATGTGGGTTAAAAGTGTTTTATAAATGACCCACCACGCTCACATAAGTATTTGCAATCCTTTTAATTGTCCCCTGATAGTACATTTAACGGAAAAGATGAGTATTTTTTGTATTTTCAGCATGTCCAATATTTTGTTCCTACTATGAATCAGCAGTTTGCCCATCTCCACCATTAAATGAAAAAAATGCACACTCAGATGAGCGAATATATGGAGAAAAATAGCTGTTATCTTTACACGCTTTCAGCAAAAGCTACCTAATGGGTATGACCATCTTTAAATTTGCATTAGTCAATTCTGTGCATCTTGACCTAAAACAATGGCAGAATGTTTTGTCATTATTATATTGGCATACTAATACAGAGATTTCTTCAGCATATTACACGAGTGCCTGAGTTTTAAAATTAGGTCTAATATTTTTGTCTTGATATTTTCCCATTGATAGAAAACTGTTTCAATTCAAGTTAGAATTAAAAAAAAAATTTTCTTCAGCTGAAAATTAGCCATCTCTGTACTAATGTGTTAATATATTCAACATGACTAAGAAGAAACAGACATTTGCTAAAAAGGTCAAACAACACAAAATAGCCATAAGACATCAGAACAACTAGTAAAATTATTTAGTCCTTATCTACATTCATGGTCTATAATGCGTTACTTTAGTTTGCTTCAGCAGCTCTTGCATGAGCAGCTTTGACCTGGGTGGTCCAGGTGTCTAGGGTGGCTGAATTTCCAGAGAATTGAAGGATGAGGAGAGTTTGGCTCTGTGTGGGATTGAGAATAGTTCAGGTTCCTATGTCTCCACTTTCATAATTCATGGAAGCTGAACAGAAAACCTGCCTCAGGTCTCTGCTCCTGTGCTGCTCTGATCAGCAAACAGTTATGGCATTACCGTGTTCATAATGTCTGCATATCTAAGGATTCCTTTATTAAAGCTGGCTGTATGGTCTGCTGTGCAAAAAAAGAATAGATGTAGGTAAAGTAAGAAACCCTCATATAAGGGAAGTAAGTAGAGGACATCAAACTACTTGCTCTTACTAGTTGACATCCTACTGTTAAATAATTTACAACCTTGCTACACAATCTGCTAGGCAATCCAAGACCAAAGTTTCACCTCAGATGGTAAAGCAGTAATGAATGCTGAATTAAAGTTACCCTAGTTATTCAAATTATATTTGAAGACAGAATGGCCTTGGATTGGAACCCACCTGGGCAGTCGCTTATGACTGATGGGGTTTTTCTGTTGCCATTGTCCTCTCTTTCTAATTCACTGTTCAGAATGACTTAAATGTTGTTCACAAAAATGTTTTTTGTCTATTTTATTGAATAATTTTAACTCTTCCCTATCACTGAAAAGAGAACCCTGAGAAATGATGCCCTAATTACTAAAAATCGTTTTTTCTTATAACAGGTAGGAATAAAAAGAAATTAGCAGTATTAGCACAAAAGCAGTAGTGTCATAAGGAATAATTAATGTAAGATGCAAACAATTCTGGAAATGGGGAGCCCGATTCATGTTCTGGGCAGGAATGTCACATAATAAATAGAGAACCCAACTGTGAGAGCTCTACCTATAACACTTTCTTGTTATATCCCACACAAAAATCTGTGGTGGAAAAAGTTCTTTAATGCATAGATCCTGAAGTTACTTTACATACCATGTTAGAAAACAAATACAGCTGAAATTCTATAACGTATAGTTATCCGTTTTCCAAAACAACCAGCAGGGATTTTTAGCAATAACTCTAGCTAAGAGAGTGAGCTAAAAATGATCCAAACTCCAATTATATTAAAATTTCTTAGTTGCACTCTTATCAAATATTTCCAAACTGGAACATTGTCTCCCCAGTCATAGGAAGTGCACTGCACTGCCTTTTGGGACTGCACTGCAAGTAAAAAAAAAAAAAGCTGAACCACTTGTGATTCGCACAAAAGAAGTGCAGCGTGCAGGGATTCCTTTTTTGTGGTCTGAGAGTATATCTGATACCAAAACTTATCATTGGATTTAATTACAGTATGGAGAACTGTTTTGTCAAGAAGTGTGTATAAATTGATAGAGATGTTCAAGGAAGCCATGAAAAAGGAGAGGGCTGCTAAACAAGTGTTGTCTTGTCGCATGATAATACACATATCCACACTGGCACCATATTGTGGGCAATCTCCAACAATTCTGTTTTGAGATGTTAATGCATCCTTCTTATAGCTCTGATTGTGCCCCATCAAGCTATCACCTGTTTGGTATCCCAAAAGGAGCCCTAAAAGGATGAAGATTCACATCTGACAAAGAGGTGACGTTAGTGGAGCATTCGTGGCTTGCAGCTTAGCCTAAAACATGTTTTAATGAGAAAATATGAAACCTTGTTGACAGATGGACAAAGCACCTTAGAAAGCAAGCAGATTATGATAAAAATAATGTATTTGTCTTTTCTGAAAGTTGATTAAAATAAATTCCCCCTTGAAAGTGCATGCATTATACATAAATGTCTTTTTTCTATTCAACATGATGATTTACTTCAAGAAAGTAGGGGAAGTAACAATATGAGCACTACGCAGACATTTCATATTCCATGCCGTATATAGACAAAAGGAGAAGACATAACTTTCAAATTCTCACATATGAACAATAACACTTCTTTCATCTGGTGCGATATACAGAGTGATAAATAGATCCAAAATCTCAGGATGTATTAATATCCTTTACATACATATGTCTGTAACAGATTAGAAAATACTCCCAATACTAAATGACTATTTTACTAAACTTATGTTTTTCTTTTTTTTAACTCTTACATTTCATCAGCCCCAACTTTCTAATTTATTTATTCTTTTTGCTTATGTAGCATCAACATATTCCACGGCACTGTATAGCGATTGTCATAACTTCATGTCCCCCGTTGAGCTATCATATTATCCTATACACATCAATTTTAATAGAAAGCCAATTAACCTCCATGCAGATGTTGACCTTGGCCAGATTCAGATTTAGGAGGCAGTGCTAAAAGACAACAATGCTAACCTCTGAGCGTCAGTACAACACTGTTAACCAATAAAAAAAAACACTGAGCCACTGTGGTTTTCAAATTTCTCATTGAGATAGCTGTATAAGGCAACAATTTGGCTTCATATACAATAGCTGTTAATACATATGCCACGTACCACAGCCTCACTCCCACTGCTGATCTTAGGGCCACAGTTGATAGTGTCCAAACAATCATCATGACAAACTGCTGCACTGCACCATATCTTATATTTAATTGAAAAATGATAGTACACAATGAACTCTTTCATAAAAGTCCCATTTTCTTTAAATGCAGAACAAATTATAGTTAGGTAACATGCATTTTATGTAATCCATATAGAAGAGCACTGTCACTTTTTCAGCTTAATTCTACATTCTTGTGTGAACTGTTTCACTGTGTATTACCGTATCACAGAAACAGGAAAGACAGAAAGATCTAAAATAAAAGGTGATGATATTCAAAATGTAATATAGCTACTGATATTGGAAAACCTATGTCACAATCTGCAAGGCCATACTGATATAAGCTATAAAATAAGTCAGTGATTTGGTGGCAGAGCTATGGTGTGTATTTTAAAAGTCTCTTAGTAATGTTATGTACAATCTCAGTTTACGTATACCATGCAACGACAAACAAGATCACAGGAGAAGCTGATACTGTGATTTGAACCAGGTTTACCCTGGGAATGTTCTTAATCTCTGAAACCCCTCCGTCTACTCTAATTATAATTCCACACTCCATGCACAGTCTTTAAATATAGACAATGATACTTTATACTGTCCGTAACACATACAATGATCAACTCCAAAGATCAGTAAAGAATATTTATGTTGTCTGAACCGAGGCGATAGCACTGAGTTTTAAAAATGTTTACTTTTTCACATGTATTATCAGAAATTTTTATTAGGGTATTTAAATTTATGTTACCTATATAAAAAGTACTAAGCCCAGTTTTATAGGGTATGAGTCAAGGATGATACTGTAGGAAAATACCAAATCTTATAGACTTTAATTTTATGCTATGATAGTTCCTTTTCTTTCTCCTTGTAACTATAAATGTTCAAGGATTCTGCAGTGTATTTGCTGCTGTTACTCAGTCCTTACAGCTAAAAGCATAAAACATGCTAATAGCTCCCTCTGATGATGACTGAGATTTGCACAACTTTTTTTCCCCCCCCGCTTCTTCGTGCTTTCAGCTGCTGAGTGGTTAGATCTAATTGCTTCAGTGAGGTCACCAAAAGGTATTTATCGAAAAGCATTGAACAACAACAGGCTTAACACAGACACACAGAGAAAACCCCTCTTGCGCCTTGATTTATGGAAACAATTAGGATTGTACTACAGTTCTTTCTGGGTTGAGAAATCACTACAGACTCATGTTGCAGAAAGCAGGCGGCAGAAATGGAATACACATATATCCAGCTGTTATCATCGACAACAAGTAAGTTATCTCTGCTATTTAAGACATAATTAGTCTTCTAGACTTTCAGAGCTTTCCTTTCACTTCTACATTAACTGAGGAGACACACGGACTTAGGTAACTGAATTAAATGTACTTTTTAGAGAATATCTCTGTAATGCAGTGTATAGTCAGCAGAGTATTCTTGACAGCTCAGCTCACATGCTGCTGTCCATAAGGCATGCCTGGAAAAGAGTTCCCAGCCTTTCACAGTGCTGAGTGATACAGTATTTTTCTGCATGAACAAAATGATGTTTGCACTAAAGCTAAGTAAATGAATCCAATGACACCTATGTATTTATGTTTAACATATAATGTCTTATTTCCTTTCTATGTATTACGTTTACACCCATCTGCCAATTTGTTTAAACTACATCAGTGATAAACTTTTTAGAAAGAAAACTTTTATGAATGGCAATGAATTTTAACAGTCTCCATTAGACGGGCTGTAAATATTTGCTATAAACTTTATCATGTCTTTACAGTTCTGTTACATTTGCATTCAACAGTATGTCCAAGTGGTCTTGAGTATTATTGCTGCCAAGGTCATCCCACTCTGATCTTCTGAGGACACTGTGGAGAAAGAGCAGTTTTGTGAAGTCCACAGTTTATGGCACAGACACAAGACAGCAATACAAGCCTGGAGTTATACAGAGTTGATTCAGCTTCACTAAAAGCAAAGCGTACAACCAGGTCTTAGACCTAGAAACACAGATCCACCTGAGATTTACGTTTCATTATGATGTTCATGAACACCCAGATCACTGCACTATAATGCGCAAATGGATACTAACTTGGATCCTGCCAACTTTGCTTTACATACCATACCTTTACACTATCTTTCTACTGGGCACGCTCTCCCTAGCCTGCAATGACATGACTACAGAGCAAACGGCTGCAAATGTGAACTGTTCCAGCCTTGAGAGGCATACCAGAAGTTATGAATTTATGAAGGGGAGTGATGTACGAATAAGAAAACTTTTTTGTCGAACGCAGTGGTATCTGTGGATTGATAAGCGTGGTAATGTGAAGGGTACACAAGACCCAAACAACAGCTATAGTAAGTACTTGCCATTTCTTTCCTTAGCAACCGCAATACTGTAAAGCTGGGTCTGCTATAAGTTTGAATGAAAGACTAGGAATCATCATGTGATGGTCATAATTCACTCCAGTTTACATACATAATCTAAGATAAATCAGACTCGTGTTTTGTTTTCATAGACAAACATTTGGTCTTCATTTACCATTTAAGACAATAAAATGCAGAACTGTTGCAGTAATTTTGTTGGTCCTGGTATTAAATCTGGAGATAATTGACTAGTGCAGTTCAACCTAATAAGAAAAGTAGCTCAAGAGAAATAATATCTATATTAATGAATTTGCTGATCTAGCCAACAGTTCTAGAATACACTTTATCATATACAATGTTGTGCAATATGCAGATGGATGAGTGTATGAAAACTTTCCACTTGTTACAAAGCTCCACACAGCTTCAATGATGTGTTTATGGCATTGTGCTGGCTTGTGCTACAGCAGGGGACCTATAGGGAGCGATCTACAAGAGATCATAACGCTTTTACATCCCATGTGTATAGAAAAAGAGAATACCTGCCTGTGCCACCGCATCAATATAGAAAAGGGTTACTTGCAGACAGGCTAAGTCCATATGTGGAAGACTTTTGTCACTGCTGCAAATCTGCAGAACAATCCATGAGTTGAGGATTCTGCAGCAGATTGTGCTGTGAATTTTCTGCAGATTTGACCTTATAAACTAAAATAGTGTAATCTACTGTGAAAATATTAATTTCTACTGCATATTCTGCACAAAAGAATTTAGTAACATTATTTCAAATCCACTTTTATTATAGTGTGAGTTGCCATGGATTTGTGGTGTGAAATCCACATTCTGCCACATTTGAACGTGGTCTTATGGTAGTCAAATTATAAAATGTGCTATTATAAGAGGTAATAATGGCAGATACAATTAGAAGGTGTTTTGTCTGTACTATGGAAATGGAATATTATTTGGTTTACAGTTAAGGGACATCTTATACCATGATCAGTGCATAAGTAATAGACTGCTTTAGTGGAAGGGCAGGTGGACCAATCGGTGTCTCAAACTTTTTAATAGCATTATTATGTTTATGTAACAATGTTGTATATTTTCTTAACTGCAGTGATAAATCTGAGGGAGTTAATAAAATGATGAATAGAGTAGGTCACTTAAAGGAATGGATGACACATCTATAATATAACCTAGTCAAAAAAACTCTGAAGGTATCATTTAGGATTATAAATAAGGTAATGAACAGTGGTGTCACTAACTGGGCATTTAAAAGCAATGTTACACATCAAATGCTACCAGACAGGAAGGATACTGGGTATGTAGAATAATGTATCATTCAGAATAATAGAAAATAAGAGTGGGCTTGTTTCAATTTCAGTCTGTGACAGGGGGTGATTGCATTTGTTTTTGCTAGAGCCCTCAGTGAAATATGAAATTATAAAATACAATAACAATTTGTTAAGTAGTCCAAATCTTCTTTATCTAAGTAATCAGCAGCGAGTTTTTCATTGCCTGGAATGTGTTTGACAATGACAGTGAATTTCCAAATATGTCATGATCTGTTACCCAATATGATACTAAATAGGAATCTGCACATGTTAAGGATTACTGACAATTTATACCTGGAAACAAAAAATATTAGTTGTCAAATTTTAGATGAAATTTGTAAATTATTGTTACGAATTGTAACATATAATTTATTAACATTTTTAAACAAGAAAGATATATATGAAAAATGCTTGACATGACAACTACTGATGCAAAGATAAATTTATGTTGCAGACACAAGGTTTAATGTTTGCATTGTGCAAAATATCAATATATGTATGGCTTGGTTTACTATAAATAATAATACAGCTTTGTCCCCCAATTAAAACAATGTAAAATTAAAACAGTGTTTAGACAATAAAGTGACCAGAATGAAAGGTGTCTCATCTAAGCCAACCAAGTCATGTGGCCTAGCGGTAAACACATGAAATTTGAACACTTTTCAAGATATTTCTGTTAAAATTCTGCTGCTCATTGATGCTACTGGATGAATGGGGAGGGAGCTCTTACAGCAACTGCATACTATGTAGGTTGTCTTTGCCGCGGCTGCCATGCATAAGCCAAAATTTGTTAAAATAGCTTTATGCTCCACCCCAAGTAGTCTGTAGTTGCTCTCCACTAAAAACTTTGAACAAAGTATATATTAAAAGGTGTAAGCCTTCATGTGTAAAGACTGTAATTAATGAGGAACAACTTTAAAGGGAATCTGTCACCATGAAGACACAAATTCCAAATATGTATTTCTTATATGTGTACTCTCTTTAATGGCTGATAGTTAACCTGTAGAACCTATGTCCGCTACATGCTAGTGAAGCATTTGGGAGTCCACTGAACTAAGTATCTAAACTTTGGAGTCCAGAGTTACATACATATTCTGACTATGTGTCTCATCAGTTATCCATGCACTATGGTAGTTCAAAGGGTTCCATGGTAACAGATCTTTATTAATTGTGGTCTTACAGTTTTCTATGCCGTTTTACAACTATGTCATGACTATGCAGTAGGCGTCCTTTGATTTGGACAACTACTGTCTACAAGTCTTAAGGCTAAGGATGTCATTGAAGGAAGTTCCTCACTTGGGATCTAAGATTGTCTAGTCACTACAGATAGAGGAATCAAGATAACCAAGATTTACATGGTCACCCATTCACTTGAATAAACATTATGTAATGTAAATTTCTCCTGTAGCATACCTTTAGGCAACAGTTTATTGAAGAGGTTTCAGCAGTTTACTTATAAATATTATGGCACGCAAGAATAAGTTCAAATTTAAAAATAACCTTAAAAAGAGCTATCACAAATGTGAAAAATCTGGAGACAAAGCATAAATAAGCACACTATTTCATTAATTGTGACAATTTAAAAATACTGCATCTCTAGTACTTTTGCTGCTTGAAAAGATGACCTACCAGATCTCGTAAATGATCTGAATATGGTTTTATAAAAAAAATGATTATTTAATCCTTGCAGAATTTAAAGAAATGATAGTCTAATTATTGGCTTCCATTTTTCCCCTTCAATCATACAATACGTAATAGTAACTATATATACAAAAGATACAAAAAGATGCAATCAATGGTACAATATTAGTACAAAAATACTGACAGGCACCTGTAGTCCTGTCTAGCACCTGCACACTTGTCCTGTCTAGCTTCTTCTCTAGTGCACCACCACCACCATTGTAGACAGACTCAAAAAGATAACCAAAATTCAATTTAAAGCCTTATGGTAATGTTAACAAGTGGTGCTGGCTATTCTGAATAGACAATCTTCAAGGTGTTAAAAAAAAAAAAAAAAAAAAAAAGACTTATTTTTCCGCCAACATGGCTCTATGGGGGCTTGCTTTTTGCCAGGAAAAGTTGTATGTTTTTTGGCACCAGATTTACATATGATAATTTTACAATTATTTTTCTTTAAGGAAGGAGTTGAAAAAAAAAGCCTCTGGCATGAGCTAATAGGTAAAAAACAGATTCTAGCATTGCCTTATAAGCATACGCCTATGGCAGACTGGGAGCTTTTGTCAGGTCTCAGCCCCCATGGAAATATATCAGTACCCCACAACATGATCATAGGGTGCTGCTAAGTTTCCATGGCAGCAGTGCTAACAGACTGAGCTCCTTCCCTCTGATAAACTCCTTAGATGTTGCGGCAAGGAGTTAAATAGTGGGAATCAAAGGTAGGTATAATCGTATAATCATTGCCATTTTGGCAAGATGTGCGATGCATATTTCACCTGTAACCTGCTGCTGAGGGCACAGGCACAGCTACAGATTTGTGCCATCCACTGGACATACTATTGGGTTCATTTGCAATAAAAAAAAAAGCAATGCAATTTGGATATAATGGTACATCCATCTGTGGGAAGGAGTTTACTGTTTTTAACATGTAAATGGGTATTGTAATTTTCTGTTGAAAGCTTTACGTGTATCAAATCCTACCAACTTAAACTTACAGGGTATATATGTCACAGAAATTTCTACAACTGTCCTATTCATCTGAATGGGGCTTGCAGAAATCCATGTGTTTGTTGGCAAAACAATCCTACTCCGACATCCTAAGGGCATGTCCCCACTGCACAGGTTTTCGACCGGTTTTTCAGACGGTTTGCGGTTTTTTCAGACCGCCTGAAAAACCGGCCGAAAATGAGCAGAACGGGGCTCTATGGAAAACCCGTGCAGCAGTCCCCACTGCACGGGTTTTCCACCCGACTGTTTTGTCGCCAGCGGTCCGGCGACAAAACATTGTACATGCACAATCTTCCGTCCGGTTTCCGGACGGAACATGTGCATGTCAATGTGTGGGGGGGAGGGCTGTTCTCCGCTCATCGCCCCCCCCCACGCCCCCCACCCCGCGGCCGTGAGGACGGGCGCAAAACAGGACAAATACCGGCCGGTATTTGTCCTGTGCCGTGTGAACGGCCCCTAAAGGGATTTTCAGTTGCAGCCATTTTTGCTGTAAATTACCTACATATGAAAATACCTTACTGGGAATTTCTACCCTAAAACAGAAAACTGTTAATAAATTACTAAATAAGAAAACATAATCTGGTTTACTATGAAATTAGTAACTTAAATTATCTTGAAGTTAAAAGGGGTGGTCCCATTAAGACAACCCCTGTCCATATGTCCTGTTAGGGCTTATAGACATTATAGAGAAATATCTCCCACTCAGCAGTTGCAGTAGAAATGCGACTGCAGGGAATTTGGTTAGATGGCAGTGGCTTCCACTTGGCAACTGCTACATAGGAATGCAGCTCAAGGGCAATGCCTGGCTGACCACAGCTTTCCTTAGCAAAATCAGCTGTTTCCCAGCGTGCCAAGAGCAGGACCAAAAATGATCAGCTGTCCCACCCACCTAGTTTGAAAAGGGTCATCACAATAGTCCAATAAAAAGTATTCAAATGGAACATCTTAGCAGCATTTAATGAATTCATCTATACTAGAGTTCCTGCCTTGTCTGGTGGTCCTGAACCAGATCAATGAGTTTCATAAAGACTAATGTTATATCAGAGTGGGTCTCAAGGTCTCAGTCACTGGAGTGGGTTTATTTTATAACCAATCAAGGTAATTAATGTTATTGATGTATTCTGCGTGATCTGAGAGCAACAAGCCTCAGGCAATAGAATCCTTTAAACCTTGAAAGTGCATAATTGGTAACCTAATTACAAGCTTGAGACAGAGTCCCCTTGTCATTAATTTCTAATTGTACTATTTTACAATGCCTGTAGGAAATGCAGGGTGACAAGAAGGGCATTACATTTTAACAAAACATCGGCTGAAATAAATGTGTAGTGGGAAAATGTTGGTCACCTTTTTTTCCTAAATATGGTACTTTAGCTTCTAAAAGGCAACAGGCATTTTTCTTGTTTTTAAAGGCAAAAGAAAGTCTATTGCTCATTATTCTGCATTATCTAGGCCTCAAACATTCTATCAAACTAGAACATATGCTTAATGTAGACTTTCTTATTTCTAATTGAAAGATAGCGTTAAAACAATTAGGATTAGTAGTATTCTTGTATTTAAAAAGAAGCAGCTGTAAAGTAAATAATGCTCACAATTTGATGTTCCAGGAACCCTTTCACACTGTCCAGTTCATTATAAATGCATTTCTGCAGGCTGCCTTACCTATGCTGGATAGAGCTCCACTGCAACTTTCATGAGGGATCAAAGGAGACAAATATGTTTAAATTAAGAATATGTAAAGGCTCCATCTTAAGTAAATTCTCTTAAACATGACAAACAATGTGTTAAATCATAAGCAAAATTGTAGTTATGGTCTTATCAATGGTCTTATCAATGGTCTTACCAATGTGGAATCAACAACACATTTAAGTAGGCTTTATTATATTATTAATATACTAAATGTTAACAGTTTGCATGCAAAGATGCCCAGCTCCTGTTCCACTTTTTCTCCAGCTACAACACTCCCTATTAGATTCATTTCTACAAACATGACTAAGGCTAATTCCATGTGTCTGTTCCCGAGGGCCTGTTTTGGCTAAAATAGTATCCGTGGCTTAAGCTACGTCAGGCAGCCACTTTTCTGGAAACAGCTAGCAAACAGGTCTTGGTCACACATGTGCCACTTAAATGGTTATGCAAACCCATCCCTAATGTTGTTGTAGTAGGCACTTGATCTCACACACTAGTATAGACATAATATAATTCCAATATCCTTTATTCATTTGGTGATTTTTCAGCATATAAAACATTTGGAGAAAATTATTTAAAATATGTATGCCATGTCCACTGATACTTATACATGCAGTAGCAGAGCTGCTTGTATCATTATAGTGCCTGAATAGAATAGCTAATAATAGCAGTGGCCACTCATCTTTACTAGACAGTTATAATAGCACATAATTTAAGTTAATGCATTGACAAGAAATGTTACTATTTACCTATAAATACTATTATTTTGCTAATTAAGAATACAAAATAAATTAGCTTAAAGCGAACTTGCTTTAAACTTCGAGATCCTGCTCCAAATCATGTAAATTTATATATTAGAGAACTCAACATCTCTCCTTCTATCATATCCTGCTCTCAGATTCCACCTGACAGCTTTCCTTTAACACCATCTGCAGGCTTGCAAAAACTGCTAGGAACGAACAAAATGTTTAGGTGACAATATAGAAATAAATCTTAAGTTCTTTAACTTCTCATTCAAAAGATTATTCTTTTTCAGAATGTCAAAGAATGTTATTTTACATAGAACTAAACAGAATTCTAAAGAGAAATGCCATTTAGTTAAATCGATTTTAGGTGTTCTTTAAAACTGATCAAACCAAATCAACATAAACACAGGATGGTGTTGTCATAAGCAACAAATTCTATAAAATAACCCAAATATAGATGGACAGTTTGTTCTTTTTTGTACTACAACATCCTGATGCTGACTTCAAGCCATTAAAGTTAAATGTTGGACAATCTAATGGCATGTGTAATCTGACTCCGAATCAATAACAAACATAATGAACAGTGAAGAAAAAAGTGGGTAAGCAAATAGCCACAGAAAAATAAACTGAATGTATGAACAGTTTAATGAATGGGTAAAGTCTGCAATCAACAGTCTGGAAAAGCTTCATTCACGTATGTTGAAATAATGATTTTGTGGCAAAAATGAGTCAAACCACTGAATAACTGTGAATAACCACATGTTATCTGGAATTTAAGCATACAGAAAGCAAAGCAGTTAAAGCATTTTGTTTTGGGATAAAATTAATTGAAGAAACAAACTGTCAGGGACGGGACTTGAGTAATAACTTAGAAATTGGAACTTGAAGTCACATTTGTATTGTATTTCTAGGCACAAGGACAAACAAAGTTGTATACATTTTATACAGTTAGGCAAACAGAATAATGAATAATAGAAATGTAGCTAGTTAAGCATATAATACATTTCAAATCAAGAAATACAAAAATACCAATAGACTATATAAAAGTATCTGCAAGGGCAAACACTTTTTACAGCTAGGTACCATGAAGATCAAGAGCCACGTGTATTAAAACTGTCTAGGTCTAAACCTTTCTTTGTTGCACATAGCAACCAATCATAGCTCCCCTATCTATCATTTAATATAGTGTTCTGGAAAAATGAAAGGGGAGCTCTGATTGGTTGCTATGAGTTTCAAGAAAATCTTATGCTAATTCTAATCATTCTCTGATGAGACCAAATTAAACTTATGTGGTTCAGATGGTGTCAAGTGTGTATGACAGCAACCACGTGAGGAGTACAAAGACAAGTGTTCTTGTCTACAGACAGGGATGGTGGTGGGAGTGTCATGGTTTGGGGCTGCATGAATGCTGCCAGCTGTGGGGAGCTACGGTTCATTGAGGGAACCATAAATGCCAACATTTACTGCAACATACTGAAGCATAGCATGAACCCCTTCCTTTGGAAACTGTGCCACTGGGCAGTATTCCAACATGATAAAAACCACAAACACACCTCCAAGACAACCACTGCCTTGGTAAATAAAATGAGGGTAAAGGTGCTGGATTGGCCAAGCATGCCACCCGACCTAAACCCTATTGATCACCTATGGGGCATCCTCAAACAGAAGGTGGAGGAGCACAAGGTTTCTAACATCCACCAGCTCTGTGATGTCATCATAGAGGAGAGGAATAGGATTCCAGTGGCCACCTGTGAAGCTCTAGTGAACTTCATGCCCCAGAGAGTTAAGGCAGTGCTGGAAAATAATGGTGGCCACACAAAATATTGACACATTGGGCACAATTTGTTCTATTTACTTGTACTCACTTTTGTTGCCAGCAGATTAGACATCGATGGCTGCGTGTTGAGTTATTTTGAGGGCACACCAAATTTACACTGTTATACAAGCAGTACACTGACTACTTTACATTGTTAGTAGTATAATGTTGTACCATGTTAGCCATAAAAAACAATAGAAGAGTGAAGAAATCAGGCGATACCTGGTAGAGGCAACAGAGTAGATTTTATAGTAAGCTATCTACAGTACTAGCACTCTTCGGCTATTTACAGCTTACCAACAAATAAACTCAGTCTCTAAAAGGCATCGCCTGATTTCTTCACTCTTCTACTACTTTACATGGTATCAAAGTGTCATCTCTACAGTGTTGTCCCATAAAAAGATATAATACAAAATTTACAGGGGTGTATTCACTTTTGTGATTTATTGTAGCAGTTACTAAAGTGTTTGCGTGTGTCTCTCTGCCTCTGTGTCTCTCCAACCACTCTGCTCTCTTCCACACTCCCTACTTCATATACTTCTATTGGCAGCTCTAATTTAATCTCTCATTAAGTAACAGTAGCAGTAGATTACAGATTTCAGAAGGGTTTTCAGACAGAATGATAAGTTTAAGGAGGAGGAGCCTGATAAGTTAAGACAGAGACATTTCTTATAATATACGTTTTTATTTATTTAATTGTACTATTGATTAAAGCTAAGTTTGTTGTAAAAAGTGCCTATCAAAATTGTATCCAGTTTGTAACAAGAGGGTAACTCGTCAGCTAGTTGGTGAATAATATTCAGGAAAGTGTTGACTTTCTACCATACATACACAGTCAACCAGTATCAGACTGGGGTGCCTAGGATCCACAGGTGGAGGTGATTTTAAAGGCCCACCAGTTAAATTGTTTTTTGTCCTCCAGTGGAGTTGCTTTGAGGTGTCCACACTAAAGCTACTGTATATGACTACACATGCCTCCTACACTTTGCCTCTTGCCTCTCTTTCTCTACCTTTCCTGAGGATGCATATGCAGTTAAAAAACAACTCCAGGGCTGCAATGCTTAGGGACCGATCAGGGTCTGCCATGTCCCCCAATAAGCCAGTCCAAGCCTGCAATCAACTAATCTGATGTTGCAGACACCAAACGGTACATGTCTGAAAACGGTCTTGATATAATACTTTTCCTCTTGCCCATAGCAACCAGAGCACCCCTTTCATTTTTTCAGAGCTCTACATGAAATGAAAGAGGAACACTGATTGGTTGCTATGGGCAACAAGAGATACTTAGACCAAGACAGTTTTCAGAACTGTCCACTATCTTAGTTAAGATGTTTGGGACAAGCTTGTGAACAGTTTTCAGATGTAAACAATTTAATGTGAGTGCAGCTGTAGATTATGTTCTGAAGCAAGTACTACGAATAAGGGAGTGTATCCCGAAACACGTCAGTCTAGGTTGCCTATGCCGCTGTTTATGACTTTTTAATGGATCTTCAATAAATTTGGATTTTATTCATTGGTGTTGGATACCTCTGCTTCAGAACTTTGTCCATTTACAGCCTGCCCGCTGTCTTTCTCCGTGCATCCCTGCTTCAAACACACGTCTACAGATGAGCTGGCCACATGTGTGTTTATTAGCTGTAGATTATACCACTGTACCACTTGACAGTACCTAAAGGGCTAACAGGACAACTCCTTCTCAAAATAAAACCGTAGTTTAGCTGGATATCCCTGCATGAAGTTGCAGATAGCTACATAGTTCCAGCAGGGAAATGTATTACAAGAGACTGATAAAAAAAAATATTGACCACTTAATACATGGTCTCAGCAAGAAGTCTAGAACAGAAGCAATTTCTTGACGTGTTTCACAGCTCAAGCTAATACAGGAAGATCCCCTCTAGAGTATTTATTTTCCCTCTTAGGACGTATGGAAAAATGATGACTAGGTGGGACAACTCTTTTTTTCACACACCATTGCTATTCTGTCAGACACCGTTACATTTAAGCCAAAAATATTGGGCTTCACTTGAAGTTCCAGTCACCTTTTGGCCTCTGTTGGATTGGTTATAATCAGAATGCCACAAAAACGACTCCCTTAGGGAGTCATCCCACTGTAAACGTTTACAGTGGGAAGCATCATGGGCCTCATTCTAAAGTACTGTATACCTTGAAAGCTTTGCCTTATGCATTTGTCAAATGGAGACCATTATTGTATGAACAGGTGAATGTGTCTAAAACAGCTAAATCAAATTGTGAACTTAACTGGGGAGAAGGACTGATGAGTGATAACACACCTGTTGCAGCACAGCAAAATATATTTGAGCTAAATAACAGAAAAAATAACGAGCTTTTTCTGTTTTATTTTAGAAATTGCAGAAAAAGTATTTTCACAGCATGAATTAAAACATAGATCATCTAAGAAAGCTGGAAAACTTATGTGAAATATCAGCTAAAACACCTTTTGTAGACAACTAACATCGGTGACCTCACATTAATATCCAAGTCAGGAAAGGTGAACTTCAATCAGATACCAGAGGAACTTTAACAGAAAAGGCTGTGAAAAAACTAGACATGACTACATCCCCCCAACCTATCCCATAAAGCAGATGACCAAGAGTGTCTGGCACAGCCCATTAGCATTAGGTTGTTTAGAAAGGTATTATTAAAAAGTATGGGTTAGATCTGTAGACAGGAATTG
Organism: Phyllomedusa bahiana; assembly: GCA_025379985.1. Lineage (NCBI taxonomy): Eukaryota > Metazoa > Chordata > Amphibia > Anura > Hylidae > Phyllomedusa > Phyllomedusa bahiana. The sequence goes on from JAODAL010011495.1 coordinate 74,929, forward strand.
TTGCCTATAGTTAGCGTCTAAGTAAAAGAAGCCATAAAACATACAGGTTTGTATCAGATGACAAACAAAGCTAATAGTTTACACACTGTTATTAAGAAGATTTAAGGATAGACATCTATCATTTGTACAGTACTTGTGCTATTGAATGGTGGGAATCCCTGTCTATGTATTTAACATCCTTGCCTTGTTGTGTTTGAAAGGGAGGGATATGGCAAGCCTTGGATAATTACATTACATATAGCTTCAGGCAAAGCAGCTTTTGTAAATGGTAGTGCTCTATAGGATCAAACGAACAAGTAAAATTGTACCCGTTAGTCAGAGCATCAGGTCAATTGATTTAAATATATTACATCTCTTTTGAATGATGTCTTATCCACCTGGTTTCTGTGAGACAATTGGAAAATTACATACCTATAGCACAACACCTGTAACATTAGACACATACCAGTATGTACTTACAGTACATTTCTAATCTAACAAGGTTTACAAAGTATATATGAAACTTGTGATGGGCATTTGTACATGGGTTAACTTTGCTGAAATGTAAAAAATGTGCCATTCTATAACATGGACAAATCTTTAAGTTCCATCAAATTTTAAAAATATATATATTTTAGGTAGGATTTAACTGTGTTTTCATGTATTTTTGAGAACACATGAAATATTGTGGTCAGATACTAGTTAAATGCATAATATAAAAATATCTAAGTATACAGTATTTTGGTTGTTAGCATTTAGGAGTAATTGCAATTTGTTTAACAGGATAGTTAAGGTAAACTATGATTAAAAAGTTTGTGAACCCTTCAAAATTTTCCATATTTCTGCATATGTCACCTAAAACTACACAAGATTTTTACAAAAGTCCTCCAACTACTAGATTTAATATGTGTGGCAGTCTAGATGGGTGCTGACAAATTCCAAGGCAAGAGCTCCACGTGCAGAACAATTTCATGTTTTTGTCTCTGACACTTTAATCACACCAGTCACTTTGGTGATAGGCGTGGGAAACTGAGAATGGGACTGTAGCCAGATTGTATTGGGAATGTCATGGCTGTGTCAATAAAGAAACATTTCTGCACTTTAAAACCCTTTGCTACAGTTCTGTTGATTCTAATTTCTATAAGCAGATAAAGAGAACCAAATCAAAAGAGGGTGCTTTCTCACAGTGCATTTTTGATGCGTTGTGTGCTTATTTTGTTTTAAAAATGCAAAGTATTAAAGGCATGTTAATGCTGTGCATTTCTGAAAAAAATGCATCAAAAAATGCACCAAAAACACACTGTGTGCAAGCACCATCAAAAAAATTAGCCATGAACTCATTGAGGAAAATGATCGAGTCAGGTGTTTTCAATTAAAGGGCTAACACTCAGGTGTGAGTGGGAGAGCAGTTGACAGCTGGTCATAATTATTTGTCTCTTCTTTTTTTTCTCTCCACCTTCCAAGAGCCATAACTTTTTTTTATTTATTTATTTATTTATTTACATAGGCACATAACGGCTTCTATTTTTGCAGGACAAGATAAACTTTTTAATGGTGCAATTGACCATACCATATAATACACTGGGAAACCAAAGGAACATTCTAAGTTGGGTGAAATGTGAAAAAAACACTCGCGCCATGTTTGTGGGGCTTTATTTCTATGTTGTTCACTCTTCGGTATAAATTTATTCTGAAGGTCAATATCATTCCAGTGATACCAAATATGCAGAGTTTTGGTTGATTTTAATACTTTTAAAAAAACACATTTATTAAATCTGCACTGCAGCGCCATTTTTGGTAACAAATCATTTTTATGTTTTTCCGCCTATGGACCTAAGTGAGGGTTCATTTTTTGCAGGCTGAAGTGTGGTTTCTTATTGGTACCATTTACCAAACATAAAACATTTTAATCACTTTTTATTCAATTTTCTGGGAACATGAAATCCCCCCAAAAAAACAATTTTCGTGTTTGGAATTTTTTTTCTATGGTTTTCAGCGTACGGGATAAACCAGATTTTATTTTAGTAGATCTTGCTTTCATGAATGGGGCAATATTAATTATGTATACATTTTTTATTTTTTATTTGTAATTTGACAAAAGGAGTGAGTTGAGCTTTTAAGATTTTTAAAACTTTTTTTTTTACTTGTACATTTATTCCCCATAGGGTACTTAACCACTAGAGGGCACGATGGCTAATACACCTTTCTTCATTATAAAAAATAATCTAGAATGGTGGCGGATGGTGGCTTTATTACTGCCTGCCAATGGCAGGAAGTAATAGGAACATTAACATGGCAGCTATGGAAACTTTTACTAGACTTCCAGCTGCCATGGTAACTGATCAGCACCCCATAGTATTTTTAGACTTTGAAAAGACAATTGACACTGTCCCTAATTAGCATCTATTGGGTAAATTAACGTCTATTGGGTTAGAAAAAACAGAGTGTAAATGGATTAAAAACTGGCTATTGAATCGTACTCAGAGAGTGGTGGTAAATGATCCCTCCTCTGTATGGTCCCCAGTTATAAGTGGTGTGCCCCAGGGCTCAGTATTGGGTCCTCTTTTATTCATGATGTAGGGGAGGGTATAAATAGCGCTGTTTCTATTTTTGCAGATGATACCAAACTATGCAGTGTAATGCAATTGATGGAAGATGTTTGTAAATTGCAAGCAGACCTGTACACACTGAATGTTTGGACATCCACTTAGCAAATGAGGTTCAATGTGGATAAATGTAAAGGTACTACAGCATCTTGGTACTACAACCTCAATTCCAAAAAAGTTGGGACACTAAACAAATTGTGAGTAAAAACTGAATGCAATGATGTGGAGGTACCAACATCTAATATTTTATTCAGAATAGAACATAGATGACGGATCAAAAGTTTAATCTGAGTAAATTTAACATTTGAAAGGAAAAATATGTTGAATCAAAATTTCACAGTGTCTACAAATGCCCAAAAAGTTGGGACTAGCAATAAGTGGCTGGAAAAATGACATTGAGCATATAACGAACAGCTGGAAGACCAATCAACACTAATTAGGTGAATTGACAACATGATTGGGTATAAAAAGAGCTACTCAGAGTGTCAGTGTCTCTCTGAAGCCAAGATGGTAAGAGGATCACCAATTCCACCATTGTTGCGCAGAAAGATAGTGCAGCAATACCAGAATGGGGTTACCCAGCGTAAAATAGCAAAGACTTTAAAGTTATCATCATCAACCATACATAACATCATCAAAAGATTTAGAGAATCTGGAACAATTGATGAGCGTAAGGATCAAGGGCGTAAAACTCTACTGGAGTGTGGCAAAATGGAAAACTGTTCTGTGGTCAGATGAGTCACGATTTGAAGTTCTTTATGGAACAGTGGGATGCCATGTCATCTGGACCAGAGAGGACAAGGACAACCCAAATTGTTATCAACGCTCCGTTCGGAACCCTTCATCACTGATGGTATGGGTTTGTATGAGTGCTTGTGGCATGGGCAGTTTGCATGTCTGGAAAGGAACCATTAATGCTGAGTGCTTTGTTATGGTTCTAGAACAACATATGCTCCCATCTCAACGTCATCTCTTTCAAGGAAGACCCTGCATTTTTCAACAAGATAATGCCAGACCACATTCTGCAGCAATCACAACATCATGGCTACATAGGAGAAGGATGAGGGTACTGAAATGGCCAGCCTGCAGTCCAGATCTTTCAGCTATAGAGAACATTTGGCGCATCATAAAGAGGAAGGTGCGACAAAGAAGGCCCAAGACGATTTAACAATTAGAGACCTGTATTAGACATGAATGTGAGAGCATTCCTATTTCTAAACTTGAGAAACTGGTCTCCTCTGTCCCCAGACATCTGTTGACTGTTGTAAGAAGAAGGGGGGGATGCCACGCAGTGGTAAAAATGGCATGGTCCCAACTTTTTTGGGATTTGTTGACACCATGAATTTTTGAAACAACATATTTTTCACTTAAAATGATACATTCTCTCAGTTTAAACTTTTGATCTGTGATTTGTGTTCTATTCTAAATATAATATTAGATATTGGCACCTCCACATCATTGCATTCAGTTTTTTATTCACAATTTGTTTAGTGTCCCAACTTTTTTGGAATTGAGGTTGTATTTAATCTGCAGGCATAATATGTCCTAGGGGGTAAAAAAAACTGGGAGAATCTCTTGTTGAGAAGAATCTGGGCGTTCTTGTAGATCATAGACTACTGAACAGCATGCAGTGTCAATCAGCTGCCTCTAAGGCCCAGCAGGTTATTGGAGTGTATTAAAAGAGGCATGGACTCGCGGGAGAGGGATGTAATATTACAACTATATAAAGCATTGGTGTTGTCATTTGGAATATACTGTTCCGTTCTGGGCTCCAGTTTATAAAAAGGATGTAATGGAACTAAACAAAGTGCAAAGAAGAGTAACCAAACTAATAAGGAAAATGGAGCATTTTATTTATAAGAAGAGGTTTAGAGATTTTAAATGATTTAGTCTCGAGAAAAGATGGCTATGGGGAGACATGATTAATTTATAAAAGTATATAAATAGCCCCTACAAAAAGTATGGTAAAAAGCTTTTCAATGTAAAGCCCCCTTAACCTCTTACCGCACCTGGACGTATGGGTACGTAATAATGCCGGTAAAGGGCTTTGCAGCGCGATCCCGCTATATAGCTGCTGGGTATTAATTAGTTAATTTCAGCTAACACTCGGCGGTTACAGCGCAGCACGGTGCTGGTGCCATCTCGTGTTGTTTAACCCCTTAGACGCCACGGCAAATTAATGAGAAAGGTGTCATTCCAATTGGGGCCCCCACGGCAAAATCGATTGGTTAACATGGCAGCGGAAAGCCGTGTGAAGGCTTCCATCGGTGCCATGTTTTCTGCCCCAGACAGGAAGAAATGAAACCGCCATCTTTGTACACCCTTATGCATTGTATTAAAATGCATTAGACTGTATAAATTATTGTGCCCCCTAGTGGTGAAGTACCCTAGGGGGTCTCAAATTTTAAGTAAAAAAAGTAAAAAATATTATAAAGTTTATTTTACAAATAAAATAATAAAAAAAGTTACACAAATTTGGTATCGCCACGCCCGAAAAAGTCCAATATATTAAAATATGAAACATAATTTATTCAGTACGCTGAACACTGTAGAAGGCAAAAAATTCCAAAATCCAAAATTTCGGTTTTGCGTCTCCTAAAAAGTGGAATAAATTTAATCAAAAAAGTCCCATGTATTACAAACTGGTGGCAATAAAAAGTATGCTTCAGCCCACAAAAAATGCACTCTTGCTCAAGTCCGTAGGTGTTAGTACAAAAATGTTATTGGTCGCAGAAAATGGCGTGACCATGAAAATTTCAAAAATAGAAAATGTTTGGAATTTTTTTATTGTACCAAAACATAACAAAAACCATACATACATTTTATATTCCCGGATTTGTATCAACCTGTAGAATACAGATAACACATATGTCACGTCCGTGCCATTTGGCCCTGGTCGCCAGTACCAGCCGCGCGACTTATAATTTGCGGCTTGTCGCCTTTGTTGTGACACTTCCCGTAAACTCGTACCTTGATTGATTTCTGGTCGACGCTTGGAACAGGAAATCCTCCAGCCACTCATAGGGGTTAAGTCAGCTTCCCATGGATTGACAGGTCCTTCCACTCTTATCTGAGACTCCTATACTTCTAAACCGTTCCTAATAAATTAGCGCATGGCTTATACCTCTTCTCTATAGCTGTATACTGCGTGCCTTTATAGTTAGCCTGTCTTATTGTTGTTTTTCTGTGCTATTGATCTCTGCTTGTTTCTGGTTTCCCCCTTTTTGCCTACGATTCTGTACCACGCTGCCTGCCCCGTTTTTGACTTGGACTGTCCGACTAGGGTTTTCTGTTTTTCTTTGTTTGTTTGTCTTTGTCTGTGCACTCTGCTCAGTGTAGCCTTCAGTCTTCTGGTTGGGGCCGGCCTGTTAAGGAGTCGGGTTCCCCAAAAGGCAGGGACAGAGGCTGGGATCAGTGTCAGGGCCCCACTTGTCCGTGTCTTGTGTGCGTCCCTGACCATCCCTAACAACATCATTACCTTTTTACTGAAGAATGAACGCCATAAAAGCAAAATATCCGCGAACGTGGCGCAAGTACATTTTTTTCACATTTTGCCCCACTTAGAACTTTGCGGTTTCCCATTCTATTTTATGGTACACTGAATAACACCGTTAGAAATTACCTCTTGTCACGCAAAATAAAAGCCCTCATATGTCTATGTAGGTGAAATTTTTTTTAAAGTTATGGCTTTGGGAAGGCGAGGAAGGAAAATACAAACAGCCACGTTATATTGACCGTGATTGGTTAAGGGGTTAAAAGACAAGGGGACATTCTCTTCATCTGGAGAAAAAAAGGATTCAATCTTCAGAAGAGAAAAGCCTTCTTCATCATGAGAACTATAAATCCGTGAAATAGCCTGCCTGAGAAGCCGGTCACAGCAGGAACAGTTGAAGGTTTCAAGAAAGGCTTAGATAACCACTTACTACTAAGTAGTATTAATATTTATGTAGCATATAAAATATCTGGATCCAGTTTGATGTCAACTCTGGGATCAGGAATGAAATCTTCCTTTAGGGCTGATTGGTTCTTACCTTATGGTTCCAAAGTCTTTATCAGTGTGTGAAACTTAGTTTAAAAAAAACTCCCTATCCCTCTCCTTTCATCCACATTTGGTTGAACTTAATAGACATATGTCTTTTGTCAACCGTACTAACTACATAAACTTTTAAGTTTTGTAATTTGAAAAAATTTGGAAAAGCACATTTTATTTTCTTTACACTTCACAAATACTTGCTACTTGGTGTTGCTCTATCACATAAAATATCAATAAAATACTGAGGAACTGTTAAAGGGATATGAATACTTTTGTAACACACTATTACCAAATTAAAGCTGTTTTATAGAGAATGGGATAACAGTTCTCCAAGTCAATCTGCAGGACTAATCAATAGTTCCTAAAAATCTTATTCATACAAAAAGGGTCATACCAGATACAAAAAGCAAAGCTTCACATACGTTTGCCACTCACAAAAATGTGATATTGCATCAGTTTTTCAATAAATAAATAACCCAGTGTAATATTTTTGACTCATTTGTTTGATTTGGTTCTCTTTCTCTACTTTAAGGAATTGTGAAAAAATGTTATGTAATTTATGCAGAAATATAAAAAAAAGAGTTCACAAACACCACAGTAGCATTTTGTCACCCATTTTCCTCCAAAGGGTTTCCAACATAACTTCCAAAACTGCAGAAAAAGATGTATGTACAAAATGTATTGATAGAAACTCTTGATAATGCAGTCTTATCTTTTTTTTTTTACAAGTTTGCTTTAAATCTTCTGCCAGGAGATTTATGTTTTCCATGATTTAGTTACTGACAGGCCCCCTTATTACAAACAGCTATATTTTACTGTGAAATGCAAGACTGTTTTAGAGAAAACAGAATTTGAAAAAAGAGCCAGGGCAGCATCCAATCTGAGTGGTCTCCATCAGCTTCTCCCCATCTGGCTCGCTTTATTGACATGTCTCTTACTATAAACCTAAGGCTATGTTCACACGGCTTAATTGCGGGACGTAATTTCGCCCCGCAATTACGCCGCTGTCACGTGTCAGGGGGCGGGGGGGAGCGGGGGGAGAAAGCAGGGGGCCGGCACTTCGCCGGCCCATTGGACTATCATGCTAGCGGTGCGTATACGCCGCTAGAAAGTGAAGGTGATTTATTCCCCGCCCGGCGGATTCGCGGGCGGGGAGAGGAGACGTAATCCATAGTTCTCTATGAGAACTGTGCATTACCGTAATGAATGGGCCGTTTTCGGCCCGTAATTGGCGCACTTCGGCGCGTAATTACGGACCGAAATACGGCCCATTTTAAGCCGTGTGAACATGGCCTAACAATCAATCTGAGCCAGGTGAAGAGTAGCTGGCAAAGACCACCAAAATGGTACTTCAGACTGTGCCCCAGCTAATTTTTAATTATTTTTTTTTTTCAGAAATGCAACAGCATTTCACAGTAGTATACAGCATTTTCCTAGTATAATGAAAGACTGCCTTTCAACCGTCAATAAAAGTTGTGTATATTCCTAACAAGATATTTTACATATCATTTGCATAATTTACTACTTTGCTACAACTAATTACTGCTAGATTTGAGTCTTATTCACATATTGCACATTTGGTCAGCATTTTGCATTATTACTTTTAAGCCAAAACCAGGACTGGATTCTACACAAAGATAAAATATAATGGAAACTTTTATACTTCCTCTCTATTTTGCAATTACTCCAAATTATAGCTTCAAAATGTTCATGTAAAATACTAACCAAATCTGTGGTGTGTAAAGAAACACTACACATTTTATGCATACAGAGTCGAGTCACATTATTATGACCACATCCTACTTTAAATGTGGGCAGCGCATAGTTCACGAAGAAAGTCACGTGTCATGAGCTAGCTTGGTAGGTATATTAGGTTTGTGATAGGCTGTCTGCACGCATATCCTTCATTGCTGCCATAGACAAAAGGGGTGATCGATTAGCATTGCAAAAAGGGATGATTGCTGGTTTCCGGCCAAGGGTGTCATTATTTCGGAAAGTACGCAGTTTGTGAACTGTTTACAGAGCACCCCAATGATGTGAGAGGGAAACCTCAGTTACAAAGGTGCATGAGGATGGACTGATATAGGGTAGCACATTACTGTCAAAGTGAACCAGGGGGCTACCAGACGTGTGTCTAAAACAATAATTCAGAGATCTCTGCTGCATATGGGGCTCTGAAACAGGCGGATGGTCACTGCACCACTGCTAATGATGCTGAACCAGCATAAAACTCTTTAATTTACATGGAAGTCAGAATTACACCTCCACTGATTGGTATAGGGTTGCTTTCTCCGATGAGCCATGTTTTCTGCTTCATCTAACAGATGGACGTTGGTGTGTCAGGCAAAAAACATCATAAAACAAACACCTTGCAATCATTGCTGGAAGAACACAATCTGGTAGATGGTCTGGGGAATTTTTTTGTGGTATTCTATGATCCCAGTCATCCACATGGAAGACACTCAACTAGAAATGTACGACACTGTCAAATACTACCCTGGCCCACTAATTCACCATTTTTTAATCCAATGGAGCATCTGTAGATTCCTGTGAAAACCTACTAATTGAGTCACTCAGTGCCTGAATAGCTGCAGTCTGTACTGTACACAGTAGTTACACTGGATATTAGCTGCTGGTCATAATAATGTGACTTGGCTGTGCATAGGATTTACGTTTTGTTATTATATGAAATGTTTAGGCTGGGTTCACATATAAGGGTAGTGTGCTGTGTTGCCAATTTTCACGTAGCAAAACTATATACATTGGGGCATATTTATCAAGGGAGTTGCACCAGAATATTGGCACAAATTTCACCAAAAATAATGTTGTACATGCTTTAACCCACATTTATTATGTTTCTAGACACTTCTGCACTTTGTCCAACAAAAGGGGTGTTTCTCCTCTGGAAAAGAAGGCGTGGCCTGTCATCAAACAACATGCGGCAAATATTTTATTGCATACAAAATTTAGCATAAAGTAAACTTAAAAAAAGGTGTAAATTTAGACTAGACAGTTCTAACATGAACCACGTTTAGCAACACTATGATAAATATGGTGCCAGGGCCTCGCCAAGGATAAATTGCACTCTGGGCAGGGTGAAGAAATTTCTCTCTCCTATTAACATGTTGCACCATGCTGCGACAGATTGCATCACTATCAACCAGTGCCTCAATAGACAAAAAGCTATAACACAAAGTTCTAAGTATAAAATACTAGATAATATTCCTATAATTACAAAATAACACCACTACACAAAACCAGAATCCCACTGCCAATATTACCAATAATTCCACTAAGACCAAACACCACCACATCATGACCACATATCATACCACATGGTGGCTGAATAATACCCCCATACCATTAACACATATTACCACCGCACAGTGACTGGATAATACTCCATATCACTACTGAATATAAACCATTATATTATGACCATTATTACCGCCATACAGTCACCATATAGTGGTAGATACCAGTTGTACACAGGCGTCCTGCACACATATAAGTGATTATATTAAAGTTACATCCAGGAAATCACGTCTTCTTTGATGAGTCGTTCTCTTCTCTGAGTTGTTCTCTTTCCCTTTTTCCTCTCTATCCAGTCCAGCCCATCATGACTACTCTCCAGGCCATGACGTTTCACTGTAGAATTTACCAAACATCTTAGACTCCTCACTTTTTGAAGAACTTCCCTACCAATTCCCTACCAATTCCTATTTCTGTACAAAGTCCCCATCTACAGTGCCCCAAATGGTAATATTATCCCCTTGTGCCTCTAAAAGTAAAAGTTCCATCAAACGACTTTGGGGCTCCCAATTTGTACACCATTTTTTAGTCTTGTTTTATTTCCCATATATGAGGCAGTTAAATCCTCCAATATAGTATGTAGGTACATCCCTAAGCTAGGTAGGCAGATAGGTAAGCCCACTTTTAGGTAGGTATCCTCTATTTAAGTGTTTAGACCCCCGTTAGATAGATTTATAGGTACCCCACTATTAAGGAGATCTAAGTCCCCTATTAAGTAGATAGGTAGTTATATATTCCCCCAAATAAGTAGGAATATAGGTCTCTAGTATGTAGTTACATTAGCTCCCTGTATGTAGGTGTGTAGGTACATAGGGCCCTTGTGGGTAAGTAGATAGGTATATGGGTCCCCTGTATGTAGGTCATTATATAACCCCTGTAGGTATGTATATAGACCCCTAGTCAGTAGGTAAGTATAGAGGCCCCCAGTAAGTAGGTGTATAAACCCCTAGCGGTTGGGTAGGTAGGTATATAAGCCTCTATAGATATATATATATGCCCCCTATAGTTAGATATAGCCCCCATAGGTAGGTATATATATTCCTGCAAGTAGATAAAGTCCTCCTGTAAGTAAAGCCCCCCTTTAGGTAGATAAAGCCCCCTGCAGGTAGATACAGCCGACCGTAGGTAGATATATTCCTCCTGTAGGTAGATATAGCCCCCTGTAGGTAGATATAGTCCCCCTGTAGGTAGATATAGCCCCCTGTAGGTAGATATAGCCCATTGTCCCCTACTGTAGCTCAATATAGGTAGGTGTATAGGCTAAAAAAATAAAATACAAAAAGGTACTCACCTCTCCATGTTTCCCTGCAGAACCTCTAGCTCCGGGAGGTAGTGTCCGGAGTAACATGGCAGCATCACACCCCACACACCTGGACACTGATTCCGGCAAAAATCCAATGAATCGTCCTTGCCTTCTCCCTAGCGTGCAGCTGCTAACTCTGCATGGCCATTTTAAAATGGCTGTGCAGAGCTAAATGACAATTGCTAGCCCGTCTTTTCCCCCTTGTGTGGTGCATTGTAAGACTGTCTAATCTAACTTTATACTGTGTAAGAGTTAGACAGTATTGATAAATCTGCCCCACTATTCTGTAATTTTTTTTTTTAGTTTATAGAGTAAGGTTTGATAGGGTAATTGGCTGCATGGTTTTCATATGTGAAATATGATGAATAAAGAAAAATGTGCTACACATTTCAAACTCTTCCAGCCAAGAAAATAGTGGACTAAAAACCACAGTAATATTCAGTAATTCATATGCACACAGCATACAAGCTACATGTGAACCTTGCTTTACTGGAGACAACTTTTCATGTAAATCAATCATTTTTACTCAATTTTTTACTGTAAAGTAAAGTAACTAGAGGGACTTATTGTATATTAATATATAGTGTTACAGTATAATTAAATTAATTCAGACCATAATATTTTAAAATATTTTCAATAACCACCTTGCATAAAGATTGTTCTTGTTTTTTTTTTTTTTTTTTTGAACAATATAAATGGGAGATTACTCTTTGAAGTCACTTGCAAGTAGTTATAAAATCATTCAATTATATGTAATTAACATTTTAATAGTACAGTTTAGCAAATCTATACTGAATCCAGTCATTTAGAAAATAGTTGGCTTCAAGCTGAACTAGATTTGCTCCAGTCTTTGAACATAACATAAAACATTTCAATTCACATTTAAGAACAATGGCAGGGCTATCAGTTTTCATTACCAATTAAATTGTACTAGAATAAAAGCAAGGATTCACAATGACCATGTTTTGCTGTTATGTGACCCTAAAAAGGGCACCAGATACAACTATTGCTAATTAGTTATAGATATGGGAAATTCCGAGGCTATCGTTGTTTAAATAATGTAAGCTGGGAAGTTTTGATGATGTTGTGATGTCTTTGTGCAGCATGCCATAAATGAATAGTATTATCAGGCATACGTGAAGAGTGCCATCTATAGACACAGGAGTGGTGATGTGCTTTGGATTCTGCCAGAGATTGGGAAAATCATTCAACAAATCAGCAGACTGCTTGTCAGAAAGGAAAAAAGAAGTGCATCATTTAATAAATTATACATTTTCTTTTTTTCCTGCTGATTGGCAGGCTGTCAATAAATTGCACGATTTTCCCACAATCTCCTGCAATATTTAAGTAGGGCCAAACTGGCTCAACCCAAATGTGAATCACAAGACAAATAAGGAGAAAGCAATAAAAACCTTATTTGTTTAATTATTACTGTGTGCTAGTTGGGAAATGGTGATTAATTAAAATACATATTTTAAAAAAATTTTTAAGCTTTTATTTTTTTAATTTTTAGGTTTGTTTTTTATTTTGGGAGGAGAGGCGAGGGGGTTAAAAAGTATTTCAACTATATGCCTCAAATAAGACATGCATAGTACCTCTGTTTAAATTACTGAAAACTAAAATCAATTTATCACTGTCACAAATGAGCTGTGTGAAGGTAGCCGTGCACCCGTGCAGCTCTTAAGCCTTGTTGCAATACCTTATTTTTATTATGGTATTGTCATACAGGACAGACACATTGTCGAACTGCAAGCAGAAAATCCACAGCATATTTCAATAGCAGAATTGGGGATGAGATTTTCAGAAATGTCATCCACATGCTGTGGAAACAATTTGCTCGCAATCTGAACAGAAAATTACCAGTGGTGCAGATTTTTAAAAATTCGGCACCCTTCCAGATTATTTTTTTTTGCTAATTATACTGCAGATTTTGTAAGTTTTTCCCTCACTGTTTTTTAAAGGGGGCAGTAAAAATTTTGCGACACACCCCACAAAAAAGTTTTTTTGCAGATTTTGTTGTGGGAACACTACTCAAAAAGTTTTAAAGTTTTGGTTATAAATCCCTAAAGATGACAGAAAGACGCTTCCCAGTTTTCTTACTTTTTTTAAGGATGAAAACAAGCCAAAAAATTGGGACTGTTAGGCAATGTTACTTTTTTTTTGCCCTTTAATTGGGGGGTCGGATTTCCCCCCGCAATTGTGCGGCCTTCCGTGCGGGGTGCGGGGGGGGGGGGGGGGGGGGGGCCCCGGAAAGCTCCCCGGGCCCCATAGAAAAACTCTTATTCCCGGCGCGTACACCCCGGGTAAATAATGTGCAATTTCACTTTCCCCCCATAAAACGTATTCGCCGGGGGGAAAAGAGAGAGGGAAATTCATATTTCTCTATGAAAAATGTGGATTTCCTTTAATGATTTGGGACTTTTTCCCCGCGTACTGCAGCAAAAATACGGAGCGCAGTACGGGTTTGGGTTTTTAAGTAAACATTTTTAACCCTTTGGTAAAAGGCCCCTTACCTAAATTTTAAGTACTGAAGAAGTTTTTATACTAAAGAAAAAAATAGTTTTTTTCAAGTGTTTATTTTTACTTTCTTGGACATAAAATGGGTTTTTAAAAGGGGATTTTCCTTTTTCCCTTTGATTAGCTTTTAAACATGTAGGCAAAGGAAAATTTAAAGGCTATTTTTAATTACTTTGGCTTTTTCAGTTTTGGCTACCTTCAAAATTTAAGGGTATATTTATCTCCGGGTTTTTGGGGTAGAAAGCAAAAACCTAATTATCGGCCACCTCTCTCTGTTACAGTGGTCTTGGGTTCTAAAGGCAACCAGATTCTGAACAAAGCCGCAGGCTTGAAATCCTTTTTAAGTGGTATTCATCCTAATTTTGTTCCCTGTGCTATTGTTCTTGGTTCTGGCTCCCGAGAATCCTTGATCATAACCTCCGTCTTGCTCCACCCTTTTCATTTCGCTTTTGGGAATTCTGCTGTTCCACTTCCATCAAAGGGTTCCCTTGGCCTGTCTTTGGAAAAGATTTCCGGGGTTAAATCCCCCCCCTTTACTACACCCTAACTTTTCCCTTCTAATGAAGCTACTGTCACCAATACTTTATACTCCAGCATAGCTAGCCCTTAAAATTTGGGTTTTCAGGGCCCTTAAAGAGTTCTATCCCGGGCCCATCCTAAACTGCGGCCCTCCAGTTTTGGGGAAAAACTACAACTCCCTTTTTTTCCCCACTTTTTATAGTTTTATATAAATGCTTTTGGGAGTTGTAGTTTCCCAAAAAGGTTTGGAGGGCCACGTTTGAGGATCCCCGACCCCTATACCATCACCCAAAAAACCCCCCTCTCCCCCCTTTTTAAAACCATAAAAACAAAAATTTATAAAAAAACTTAGAGAAATCCAGTTAGAAAGCAGTAAACGATTTTAAAAAGTTTATGAAATTTGTATGCTTATAAAGAAAAAAACATAAAATAGATGGCTTTTGGCCCAAACCCATTGCCCAGGGTTGAGGGAACAAACCTTTTTACGAAGATGAGTGAAAATAAACCAAAACAGCAAGTCTCCACCTATTAAAAAGTTATAAAAAGACACCACCAAATTCAACAGATCTAGAGAGAACAGCAAACTGCCATAGGTGTTAAAGAAGCTGTCCCTAACACAGAAAATTACATTAAATGACATTAAATCCAAGCTAAGCCATATTTTTTTCTGTCTTTGGTAACTTGTTATAGGCAAGGAACCCATCTGTAATAAATTATATGCTAAAACAGCTTTTCCATAATGTTCGGTTTTGTACAGGGATTTGGGTCCCTGTCACAATTTACCTGAATCTAAAAGATTTGATTCATGTATTTCTAAATAAAATTTTGCCAAAAATCAGGAAACATTTTTTTCAATCCTACACCTAATATGACGTTAGGCTTTTTGGGGAAATTTTTTAAAGGACTCCCTTAAAATTTCCCAACAAAACTCTAGTGTGGCACCCCTTTCTGGCCCTTTTGTCACAAAACCCCAGCACAGGGGACTTTCAAAACCGAAATGGTGCCAATCCTGAAGTTAAAAAGTTAAAAAATCCATAATAATCCTAACCCCCAAAAAATCCAAAACCTAAATTTGGGGGGTTAAGGTTTGGGGTTTAAAAAAAAAACCAATTTGGGATTTTCAGAACCCGATGCCCCCACGGTTAAAGCCCTGCGGTTTTGTTGAAACCAAAAAAAGGGATCTTTTGAAACAACACCAAAAATGCCCCAGGCCTCTATTTGAAAAAGGGTTTGGAAATTTGCAAATTATTTTTTTTACACAAATATCAAAAGAGAAAAAAATTTTCAAAAGGAGCCTTTAGATAAGTCAGGGTACACAGTCAAGCCCCTTTTTTTAAAGAATACAAGCAATCCATATCCAAGAAAACCGCTGGGGGCAGCATGACAAACAGTTTGACGGGTTGGGGCATCCCAAAAATTAAAAAAAATAAATTTTGATGGTTTAACAAAATTTATTATTTAAAAAATTAAATTTTAAATCTAAAAAAAAGCCCAAAATGATTTAGACCTTTAAGAAACAATTTTTTAAAACCCAATAAAAAAAGGGAAGCGTGGTAACTTACATTTTTTTCACTGGGGAAAAAAAACCCCTGTATAGTTAAACCCCTTTTGGGTTCTCTATTGGGGGGATAGCGGGAGACACCAAACGATAAAGCAGGATGCCCCCCTTTGGCTGCGACGTTTCGGAGAGATTAACCCTACTTTGTCAAGCATGCGTATTGCAGTAATGAGAGTATTTAGCACATTTGTTATCTTTAATTAGTTAAAAAAACTTTCACAAATATACATTTGGCAATACATAAAATCATCTTATACACAGAAATGTCTCAAAAAAAGGGAATTTTCAGAAAAAACTTTTAAACTCAAAAATTTTTTTTGGGGACCTTTAGGGGTTTTAAGACTAGTTTGCTAATTTTCCCCTATGCCTCTTTTTGTTTGCATGCAAGTTTTCACCCAAATTTAACACCAAATACAAATTTAATCTGTTCCCAAAACACACCAGGAAAACTCGATACCCCCGTGTCTGGCTTCAGCAACGTGACCCGCCACTGTCTTTTTTTCCCAAAAATTTTTTCTTTTTTAAAATTTTGGGCAATTCTATTTGTTCTGTTTTTTCTTTCTTTTTTCTTTTTGTTTTTAAAACCCTCAAATTACCGATCGTGTTCTTAATAAAGAAACCTTGGGTGCCCTTTTTGACCAATATAGATTTTACCGCCCAGGCATTTGAAACAAATAATTAATTGTGCCCCGGGACAAGTAAAGAAAACCCTTTTAAAATTTTTATGGCATGCATTGAGTGGGTGGCTTAAAACAAAGGGTCTTTTTATTATGGCTTTAGCCCAATTTTTTTGGGAATTTAGACAAGGAAACGTACCTTTTTTTCCCTGGTACAAAATTTTGGGTTTTGGCTAAAGTGTGAAAATGAAAATTAAAAAGATTTTAATTGGGCACCTAGTCCCACCTTCCCTTTTTGAAAATTGGGATAATGGGGTAATCCTTAAAAGTCCCGTAAGTCGGGTCACTGCCTAATTCCCTCCAAAAATTTAAGGATGGTTTTTTTACCCTGGAAGAAAATCAAACATACTAGAAATTAACCAAAGAATTTTTCATTTTAATTTTTTCTTTTTGGATTTTTTTAAATGCAATGTTTGGGGCCCCCCTACCTTTTCCCCCTAAATTATTTTCTTTTTGGGAAAAAGTCCCGGGGGGTTTGAAAGGCAAGTTTTCCCCCACAAAACCCACCAAATTTTTTTGGTTTTTCTACAAGGAGAGACTTTTTTTTCCCCCTTTTAAAAACCACTTCAACCCCCCCCCCAAAAAAAAGTAAGGGTTTTACAAATGCACTGACGAGGGGCAAATACCCCGAAACAGCTGTTGAGTTGGACTTAAATGGGTTTGGGCTAATCCCTTTACATTGGGTAGGTCCCGCGAGTACATGTGAACGGAGGAAAACTGGGGCTGTGGGGTCCTCAGCTGTTTTCCCCCTTAAAACCAATTTGCTTTATGCAAAACATTCATTTAGGGGCCTGAAAAAGGGAATTAAAAACCCCCACACTGACCAATTTAAATTTGGGTTTCCCCTTCCCCAAGGGTAAAATTTTCCCCTTATTTTTTTGGGTTGTAAAAAAAATCTTCCCTATTTAATTGTAATACCTCCTGTCCCGTTTTTTTTTTTGCATTCATAAAAGACTTCCCAAAACCAAGAATTTGTTAAATTTTTTGTTTTAATGTCCCGAATAATTTTTCACTTCACAACCGGTTTTAATGTTCCTTTTTTGATGTTTTAAATTTTTTAGGGTTTTTAAATTTTTTAGCATGTTTTGGGTTTATGATATATTCAAAAAACTCGTTTTTAAAAGTTCTTTCCGGGGGCCTTTTCCTTTAAAAGAAACACAAATTTTCTACCCTATCTGTTTCCCTGGGAGTGATATTGTCACAATATTTGGACTCAAAAATATATCGCCTTTCCAACATGGACATGACCAAATTAACATAACCCAGAGCTGCCTTCTTCTATTTAAAGGGACAGTGTTCCAATTTTCCCGTCCCCCGCCCCGTTTACCCCCGGCTTTCTTAAGGAAATTCCCCGCCCTTTTTCTCCATGTCATTTCCCTTTGGGTTTTTTCATTGGGGCTTGGGTCCTGTTTTTTGGTTCTTGCTGAATTAACCCCTTTAGTTTTCCTGTTAAACCCTTTTACCTGTGCCGTCCCGCACATTTATAACTGGTTTCCCGATGTTGTATCAGTCTACTACTACTACCTGCTGTATATCTGCTGCCATACCAAGTCTGCTACCTGCCTGGGACTGCGTTACCTGCTTACGGCTACACCCGATATTTTGCTCAGCACTTCAGCTACTGCTGCAAGCTTTACCATCTATGCTCACGGTGGCCAAGAGGATCTGCATACCCGGCATTCTATTCCCTTAGAACATGATAATTAGTAAGCTAAAGTCATTATCCCCTAAAGATCTCAATGAAATTTTAAGCTTAGAAGTATTTCTATAACATTCCATGAGACATTTCTGTGTATGAGATGATTTTATGTATTGCCAAATGTATATATTTGTGTATGTTTGTAACTAATTGAAGATGATAATAAATGTGGTATTTAAACCTTCCCATTACTGCAATATGCTCATCGTTAGGTGTCTCCCTGCTATCCCACAATGGAATGAACTATAAAAATGGATGTTTCCACATTGAAAACTATAAGTATACCACTACTTCCCATTTTCTATGGATTTTAAAAGTTGTTCTAGTGTGTCTAAAAGTATATGGATGCCTTTTTGAGATATAAATAAATTCAAAGATAATATTTAGTAGTATCAACCTTTATTTTCTGGACATAGTGAGTCAAGAGGAGACTCCATTATAGACTACAAGCTGGTGTTACGTTGAAATGTATAAAATAGTTGGACATTACTCTTTTGTGACTCAATAAGGTCCTGGTAGGTTGTCATAGATATTTAGAGCCATGCTGACTGCAGTGCCTCCCATAGCTCCTGGAGGTTCAAGGGCAAGGATCCACAGAGCTAACATTAACACTATCAACTGCAATGTAAAGTCTCTGGACCAGTGGTGCTGCACTTTTAATGAACTGCATAACCTAATATCAGTTTCCTGAAACGGAGTGACCTTTGACTACATAGAAAAATAAATTAGTCAGAAATAATAGCACCGGTTTCTTGCTATTAGCTACGCATTCTCCAAGACCAGAAAACAGAGGGACTGATAGCAGATTGCAGTGAGTGTTTTGTAATCTGATGAGACTGTGTTTTCTACTGTGTACTGGTCATCATATAAAATTCTACATTTAAATTTTAAGTTTTACTATGAAGCCATGCTATCATGTAAACTGGCAGAATATCTAGATGACGTTGTACATATGCTTAAGTATCTAAAGATTTATTTGCCTTTAATACTATGGATGTTCTTTTCCATGTTGAAATGCAAGTGTAAAAAGCAATGCTATAACAAAGCTGCAACGTAAAAAACTATTTGTAAAAAAAACCAAGAATTAGATGGTATCATGCATAAATGAAAAAAATGACACTGCCATTTAGTATACCGTTTTTGGAGCCAAAGCCAAAAATTTAAAATCCAGCAAAAAAGGAGAAAACCTTCTTTTATATCTCCTATTTCTTTTTATTCTACTTCTGTCTTTGACTCAAAATAATGAAAAAACACCCCAAAAACTACAGCATTTTTCCAAAAAATGCGGTATGTGGAACTACGTTTCGTTATATTGCAATCCCTGTTATTAAAGAGCAGGATATTGCTTTTTTTTCTTTGTTTATCCTAAACAATCCATGCATCCTAAAATGAGGAAAAGTTAAAAAAAAGTAATATTTTGTTTCTAGTTTTGTCTTCTAAGCTCTTAAATGATGACTTAATAAACAAAACATGTTTTGTGTTATTCCATCCAAATATTAACTTTTAAGATAAGCATTTAAAAAAATGTACACAGTATTTAAATTCTAAACTTTACAAAGGTAATTCAGCATAGCAAATTAGCTGACAAATAGTAAACTAAGACATTTTTGTTTCCTTTGACTATAGTTCAGACCAAGACAAAAATATATGGACGTATCACCTAGGGTCAATAGGGCTCTCTCCGCAAACCCTAGTAGCCACTATGTGCATAAGCAAAAACAATATTTACTATTTTGCCATAGGCAAACTTAAACTCGATCAGTTCTCAATCTATAAAGCACTAAAACTTAACTTTTATTATGTATAACACTTAACCTCGATACACACTATTTAAAAACCTCTCAATTTGTCCCTTTCTAATTGTGAAGGAATAACTCCTTTTCTATTATCAAGTCTGGTGGATCACCACCTATTAGCAGGGAAACCCTATATATACAGTGATTTGCTATCTCCAAAAAGGAATCCAAAACATCTTACTTGGGCAATCATTCCTTATCTGATGGGCATGAAACATATAAGGTTTCCTTGTGAGACCCTCTGCAGCGGGTAACACTGTAGAAAGAGGTAGGAAATCACAAATTAAAATGTCATGCCTGACCTCCCCAACATGTTTCACCAGCTAACTGGCTTCATCAGGGGATAGATGTCGGTCCCAGTGGCTAGTCATTCCTTTTATGATCTTAGGTTTACATCCTAGCAAGTGCTCACCAATTGGCACAGAGATTCAACAACATTCCCCTTTTCTTCCTGCATGCATACTGATACTATTTATGCTGCTGCTGCGTTCTTAAACAACATTCCTCAAGCAAATAACCACTCCATAGCGGCTTCGCCCATCTTAACCAATGCCCACGCCCACTTGTTTACCATGAGACGATCTCTGCCCTAAGCTGTGCGGACTTCCTCAACACCTCAAAATCACATTACGGGTCGCACAGCTCACCTAGAACGAACTCAGCGGATAGTATATACATTTACACGACTCTAACTTTGTCCATCCCATAAACCTTTTCCCCTCATGTCTAATATGCATATTCATTGGTAATAGACATCCATTATACTGTAATACTGCATACTTTGTCCCTTCCCATAAACCTCTTCCCTTCTGTATCTAATATGCATATTCATTTTAATAACGCTTCGGGCCTTATGATATTCCAGCCCCCCCCCCCCCCCCCCCGCAATTTCACCTCCCACTTTCCCCACTAAATATTCTTTCTTACAGGTCTCAGCTAGTTACCTGAATCATTACGTTACAATAGAAATGTGCAAGAATGCTGGTACAGTCATGCTCTATTGTACTTGCATAGGCCAACATAAAATTTACGTAGTCGGTAGAAATAATAAATGTATATATACATAAATAGATGCTAATTTATTCCCCAGCTGCGTCTCGTCATAGCAATGTAAGTGTATATATTACATGATTTGGTTGCTAACAGACTCTTCATGCAAGATAAAAAATATATCCCAATTAATTAAATAGAATCTGTGGCCTCATGTGATTGATACTTATCATCATTACAAAACACTGGGAAAGTGAGGGACAGAAAGGGGGCAGAGGGGGCAGGAGGGGGATAAGGGAAGAAGAAGAATAAGGAAAAAAAAACGAAAAAAACCGTATGTGAACTCTGGTGCTCCTATAGTATATATACCACTGACCGTTCTTAATCACATATATTATGTTTTCTCAGAAATTAAATAGGGAATCACCAGGATTAAATAAATGCTGAAAATGAAAAGCCTTCATTTAGGCCTTTGGGGTTCAATGTATTGAATCTATATATCCATATTGCCTCTTTCTGCAATAAAACTACATCCAGATCGCCCTTTCTTTCCCCTAGCTTTTTCACACAGATGCCCCAAAATTTTAGCACCTCTATTTCACCATTATGTACCTCCAAAATGTGTCTCGCTAGGCGAGTGTCACCTCTAGTTTTAATAGTACTCAGATGTTTAGAGATCCGATGACGAAACTCCTGTATGGTTTTTCCCACATAGATCTTGGGGCAGGTACACATAGCCCTATAAACCACCCCTCTGGTTTTACAATTGATGAATTGTCTTATCTCAAATCTTCTCTTATCAATGGGATTAACAAATTCTTTAGTTTTCCATATAAATGGACAGAATGAACAGTTGCCACAGGGATATGAGCCTACCACCGGAGACTGTAACCATGTTTCCTTGCTATCTCCCTCAAAGTTACTATGCACAAATTCATCCCTAAGATTTTTTCCTCTTCTATATGTGACACTAGGATATTTTGGAATCACCTCAGAGAATACTGGATCTGCTTTCAGAATGTGCCAATGTCTTCTAAGTTACCTCTCGTTTCGTTAGCTCTATCATCAAAGGTACCTATACAACAAATTAAATCAGTTTTTTTCCTTCTTCTTTTGTTTACTGATTAATAAATGTCCTCTGTCACTAGTCAAAGCCCTATTAAACGCCTTCCTCAAACATTTTTTTGGATAACCCATTGCCTGAAATTTTGCATTTAACTTTATACATTCTTCATTGAAAGCCTCTAATGTAGAAGGTTCCTACAAGCCCTAAGATATTTGGCTATGGGAATCCCCCTTCTTTAGGGAAGATGGTGCAAACTAGAAAAGTGTAACAAAAACTATTGGTTAGCCGTATTTTTTCCGAAATATTTTTGTCTGAATCTGCTTGTTTTCATCCAACACCAATTTGGCAGATCAAAAAATAAATTTTCATCCGATGAATCTTCAGAGGGAAATTTTCATCCCAGATTTCATTATCGTGGTGTTTAGATACAAATCTTTAAATAATCTTCACTACCATTCCAAAAATAAAAATCAATATATCAAGCAAAAACAAGACCTGTCTGATTGAATTATTCCTTTTATATTAATTATTCATCACCACATCCCAAAGCCCATATAAACACAGTGTAATACGGCGACTTAATATTTTATATGCATGAAAAACCTGTGATACGTCTGTAGAAAATGAGCAGTCCTCTCAAAGTCTATTAGATGGTATTTTGCAAGTATAGCGTTCTCAAGCATGCAGCCCAACCATGGGGATAGCTGTCCGCCATCATCGCAATGTTTCGGAGTACACAACTCCTTCCTTCGGCGGGCGTTCTCTAAGCTAATCACTCCCAGTAAGGCAGCACTTTTTGTTTCCACCAGCAAAAAGTTACATGGAGAACATGCATATGATTAAAACAGATTCTAAAAGTTCATTTATAAGAGATTTACATTGTTATCCTGTATGGGCATCCACTAGTATGCAAAAATTTTCAGGAAGCAGTCCTTAGGCAAATTTATTAAAAATACAGTAGCTAAAATATAGTCTAAAACAAACTAAGATCGCCGCTTTTCGTAAGACGGATGATGGCACTCCAACACAGGCTTCAGTTGATCTGGCCTTGTGCCAGTTTTAATTGAGGCACAGTATTTCAACATACATAAAAACAAAACAAAAATCCTCGGCCGTCTGGCCATACACTCACACAATATTCCAGACAGAGTGTCTCTCTCTAACGTGTGAGATGGACAATAATGTTCCAACCCCACATAAAACTCTTTCAAACTTTCCCCAGTCTCCCACTGGGTCGCGGCTTCTGTCCAAGCCTCTGGGGGGCCAAGAGCCTCTCTCCAGTTTCCTTTGCTACACCCCAACTGCAGGTAGCAAAAACACGCCCCCCTGATTACCTGGAGCAGCAGGCTTTTTGTAGGCCCCCAAAGGGGCCATGCCAAAAACATGTGCTGGAAAAACCGGGAACATGGGTACGTGGGAAACATGGGAGTAGGACACCCACCCGAACACATTGTCTACTCCCAATAAGAGCCGACCCCAAGAACGGCTGAAAAGCCAAGCTAAACGACCCAAACCTTTGCCAGCCACTTAGTGTGGCTGACAATACATATGGACCGGCTCCTATTCCACCAAGGCCACATCCCCTTTGGTGGCATGTCGCATATACCACTCTGGTATATCTCCACCTAGTGGCAGAAAACGGGCAACTACATTGTAGCCGGTCCGCCACATCCCCCTTTCCCTCTGATAAAGCCCGTAGGGCTTTCTCACCCTTGCCCAGGCTCCCCCGGGGTCAAAGCTCCTATTTTGGGGCAACGTCTTCCCTACAACCTCAGGGTCAGAGACAAAATGGTCCCCATACAACTCAGTTGTAGGCTCATACCATGCACCCAACACACCTTGGGCAACAGACAGTCTACTGTCACTTACTATAGATGTTACAACCCATGCATGCTCTACTACAAGGAGGTCATCACCCACAGCCCGCATGCTGACATTCACAGGGTTACTAATGACAACCCCATTACCAGCGCTATCAGACCTTGTAGATTGCCTACACACACCGGCCATCTTGGCATTGTGCCCACTGGGCAGAGTTTTCATTATCTTGGGTCTCACATAAGCAAGAGGCCCCTGGTTTGTCCCAGAAACTATACTAGGGTTACTAGAAGCTGTAAGGACAGCACACTTCTCCAATTCCTCTGGACCATGAAGCTCCCCCTCTTGGCTACTAGTTGACATCTGGTCTATCTCAGGGACCCCCTCAGTGATGATACTCTCCACTGCAGTAGAACCGACTATGGCACCATTTACCTCTGTGCCACCCATAACCTGCTGTTCAATGCTCACCGGGTTATTGCCGACAATCCCTACATCTAGGAGACCTCTTCTGATAATCTCAGCTTCCTTACCAGGTGAGTTTCTAATGTCTGAGGACTCGCTCGTCCCTCCATACACATGACTTACAGCAGCGGGAAGACCCTCTTCATGGCCTGTTTCCGTTTTTCCCAGCAATATCCTTGCATGACTACAGGGATCGCTGGCACTCGCCTGAGCTTCACCGCCTGTCACAGGTATTTGACTTGTGGTGACCACTTGAGGAGGCTTATATTGCACTACAGGGACCCCAAACTGTGTCTGCTTCGCACCCAGGACCTCCCCAATCTCAGAGAACACGTTCCCCTGTTCACCGTTTTCACATGCTCCGTTTAGCAGCAGACCCTTGGCAGCAATGTGTGGAGATGTTTCCGTCCCATCCCCCACAGCCATCTCTAAGAGGGAACTCTCATTTTCTATTGGGGCACTCCTGTATTTTTGCTCAAAAATCAAGGGCAGCCAGACTAACCTCCTTTGGGGTCTCCAACC